>CABEEJ010003351.1:0-84436 GCA_901482245.1 Timema douglasi
CTAGTAGCCTGGTGGTTCTGGCGTCTGAGGGAAGGATCACTAATATTGTAAACAAGGTGACTAGTAGCCTGGTGGTTCTGGCGTCTCAGGGGATGACTAATATTGTAAACAAGGAAGTCCTTTTGAAGTAAGCAGCCACATAAGGAATAAGACATGGCAGTAAGTGAAGAGGGTAAGCATAATTCCCCGACCATATAATAACATAGCAGTAAAAAAGATAACCTACCAAACAAAATTCCCCAAGCGAGATATGACAGAGACAATGCATAGTCACTCCCACACAGTCTCTCCAGTAACACCATGAAACATTCCATAAAAATCACATAATATCTACCAGTACACTTGTATTGCAAAACAATAAAATTAAAAATTAAACCTCACTGACCCGATAATCGACAAAAGATATGAAACCCACAAGAAGAGTGGGCTATTGACTAGTTGAATATATGACATCATCCTGAAGCTGAATCTAGGTTCAAAAATAATAGGCGTATAACCTGAACAGATAGCAAGACACAATGTTAAAAATAGAAAAAATAATAAAAAAAGTTTTGTTAGAAAAATATATATTTCACTTAGTATACTAGGCATTAAAAATTAGTCCTTTTAGTGCAACGTCTATAATGGATTAGTGCGCAAAGATTGCCACAGCTATTCAATTAGTTTTGTAAGCCTCTACCAGAAACATCACTAAACTGTTATTATGAAAAATATTCATATTGTTTTAAAATGTTATCTGCATATAATGTTATAAACTAGAGGGGAGTGTCCTAGCTCTAGTGAAATAACACATTCCTACCCTATCTTTCGGGTAACACCAGAAATAGTGGAAATCTGGAAAACCGATCAGATTGGCTAAAGCATTTTTTACTGTAGAAGAGACGATTTAGCTCGTGGTACTTAAAAAGAGTTAATTCAAACACTATGCATACTTTTGTTAAGTAGTAGACATCATTATTTGGCTTTATTGCCTGAAATTGCCAGGAAAAAAAAGTACCAACTGCATTATTAAAATTTTTCCTTAAGATTTCTATAACCTATAAAACTTTTTTTTATCATCATGTCTTACTACCTGTCAAGTTAAACACACTTTAAAAGTTTCCATTCCAAACAAAATTATTTCCATCAATCTATGACCAGCTAAATAAGTAAAATATATGTTTGATGTTATGAGAGTCATATTGTGACCAAAGGCAAATAGCTAATATTTAAAAATGAAAATATAGCCCTATATATCCATAGCAGTCTATACAACTTAAGTTTGAGGTGATTTTTATCACAATTTTTTTTTTAGCTAAAAAGGGAATTTTATTTCCCCAGACTTTTAATACAAAAGTACAACTTTATATTTAGTGAAATTTTACTTATTACTACTAACCAGGCTCTACATTAATTTGTGATCAACATAATAACACAAAATGGCAAAAGTTGAACATAAGTGTGAACTTTAGCTTGCAATTTTTTAATAGCAAGTCTTTGTTATTGTCAAAGAAGACTTTTTTTAATCCAAGTCGTTATTGCCAAATTAGACTTTTTTTATAATCTAAGTCAAAGTTGATGAATATCGAAGCTTCACACACCCTTAATTGTTAAGTGTGCCACACTTTCAAGTTTCATAACAATATTAAGTTTGAGGATATTCGATATTTTTGTTTTATGAAATATGGACTACCATTGGCAACATTGTGTAGCTGGTTTAATTCCGGGGTCAGCCACCAGTATGCCTGATTAAGCTGTGCCCGTAGACCGGGTATCTTATAAAGCCTCTGGAGCCGGTGCTTGTCCGAGACAATCAGACGCAAGCAATGTAGCTGCAGTGATGACCTTGATGAATAAGAATAGGTCAACCTCATGGACGACTGACAGGCTGTGGAACACACCATGGGGTACAGCTTCCGACATTGCAGGCTATTGTACGCAACACCTGCAATAAAGGAGCATTCTTTTAGGTACAATTCACAAGACTAACCATCTTTGTTAGGTAAACAGAACTTGGTGAGATTAGTTGTAGTACTTTGAAATATTATTGTTTGTAAATATGTGTTAGCGTTTTTAATATTATTGTGCTTCATTTGATTTCATATTTATTTAAATATAGAGAGTGTACCAATTTATGTAGGAAGTAAATGAAGTGTGGATAGTAGACCTCAAAATAACAACAAAAAAGTCCTTATAAAGACATGTCCTATGTGTGATGGTTCCAGAGATAAGGCCCTCCATGCTCCTGTTGGAATTGTTAATGGTCCTACTTGTTCACTTCTCGTGACATATCACTGCTGCTACACAGGCATAGCTGCAGCTATACAAACATGGGTGTATCAAGTAGGGGTATCAATTTATTTAATATACAGTATATTAATGTACTATCTATTTGTAGTTTGATTGAAAATGTTTATTTTTCTATCTTTGCATTATACGATAAAAAAATATTAGAAATCATTATATAGTTAAATTCAGCCAAAAGCACATTTCAACTTGTATAAAAAGTGGCTCGTCAGGGAAGCCCTAGAGGGGCGTAGCAATTTAAGGATAGAAGGACGCATCATCAATACAATAAAATACACAGATGTTCTAGCATTGCTGGCCAGAAATGAAGGAGAGGAGCAGGAAATGATGGACCGGCTGGGGAAGAGAGGGAAGAGATATGGCATGGAGATCAACAGCGAGAAGTCAAAAGTGATGGTGATTTCACAAAAAGGAAAAGATTCTGAAAATCAAAATTTGAAACTAGGAGATGAAAAACATAGAGCAGTTCAAGTATCTGGGAAGTCTGCTGAAAAAGTATGTCTACCTATTACACCAAGAAAATTAGTTCATGGATCGCTATGGCCAAGGAAGCTTTCAACGAGAAGAGGTTACGGCTGATTAGTAAGTTGAGTTTGGAACTGAGGAAGAAACTGATGAAATGCTTCATTTAGAGCATCAAATTGTATAGCGCTGAAACTTGGACTCTTAGGAAGATAGAAAAGAAATACTTGGGGCTTTTAAAATGTTGAGCTGGAAAAGTTTTGAGAAAATCAGGTGGACAGACAGGGTGACAAATGAAGGTGTCCTTAGAAGAGTGGGTGAGAAAAGAACCATTTTGAATGTGATTCTTTGGTACAAAGCAAACTGTATCAGACACATCCTTAGGAATAACTTATTTAAATAAGTTGAAAAATGATCCCTGGACAAGGGGATCAAACCCAGGACATTTGAATTAGTGCATCAATGCTCTACCAGTGAGCTATCCAGGATGAATCCCATGTTCAAGGTCATTCTTATTTCTTGGCGGCTTAATAGCCCTTACGAGTCGCAGATGGCTGTGGTATCTGATAGCTTGTAGGTTCTTGGTTCGATTCCCATGTGAAGGTGTCATTTTTCAACTAGCCAACTTCATGGCATAGTGGTCAGATATCCTGGATGCTGACCTAGAAGTCCAGGGTTCAGTTACCAGCTGTTATCAGGGGATTTTTCTCAAAAGGGGAATAATTCCCATGCTCACAGCGTATTGGTAGGCTTACATTATGTTAAGATCTTCATTGGCTTCACACCTTCATATTCACTATGAGCCTTCACTCATCTCATCAGGAGATAGAAAGAGCCTCCACAGAAGCCATGTACTATTAGTACATGAAGGCGTCCCCTGGGCAATGGTACATTAGATCTGGCTAATCTTTCTGCAAACTGTGCTACAAAATTATGCAGCCCAGACACACCATTTTTGTTATTTTTCAACCAATTTAAAACCACAATGAGATCTGTTCTAAAATTATCATTTAACTTTGAGATTATTAAATGGGTTATTTAAAAATCAAGGTTTAAAATTAGCTATTAATACTCATACAAAGTTTAGAGAAGTGAAGATTAGTTCTCTAACTAAAGGTTTAACTGTGCATTGTTCAAAATTCTTTGTTTTGGCTATTTGTGTGTGCAGTGCCAGTATGAGTCAGTTATAGATTGACTCATAGTCATCAGATGTGACAATCTACAGTTGTCTGATAAAAGTTATGTTGTAATTTTTAACCCCCTTGGTAATAATCTTTTTGTTTTATCTTGTGTAAAATCACTGTGGATAAATCTATAGCCAACAGATGATGTAGTAATTCTATTTTAACATAACAAATGAGTAACATGAAAATCTCAATAATAATTAATATCAGAACATAGCATTACAAGCTTATCAAAATGTGCGGGGGATTCGAATTAAGGCATCAACCTTATGCGTAACAGCTGGACCGCATGGCCTCAAGTGCAACAACTGGCTCGACGAACCGCCTCAGCTTGGCGGTGTACTTCTGCACCGAACAGATATAGGGGTTACCAAAGAAAGAAACAAATGAGCCTTTAGTTCTTTCAGGCTTCTTTATTCTTGCCACGTTGTACATACATTCATTTGCCTTCCTTCCCACACGGCCCCCAACCGGTTGTTTCTTTAAACTAGTGCTCTAGTTGGTATGAATCTTCTAAGTAAAGTGAGTGGGCGCAAACCGTCAACCCACACTATATTAGCGTGGTCTGGAGGTGACATTACTATACTAAAGCCCGAACTAAAGGTAATTCAGTACTGCAAACCAACGGTACAACCTCATATGGTCTGGTTTGACAGTTACAGGTAGGTTAGGTTGGCAAACATTCTCCGACAGGTAGAGTGGGGGTGTTTTTTATTGAATGATTTTCTGCTTTCCCGTCCAAGAAATACAGGCATATTTCCTCTAAATTTTAACTTCCTCATCTCTGTACCATTAGTGCAAACATGTGGATATCACAAATTGGTAGTAGGAAGGGACATAAAAAAAACATTACACTCATACCAAGAAATATCCTGTTGAGATAGAATGCAAGTGTTCCTCTCCACATGTCCAAGTGAACGCCTATGATGGAGCCCTGGCTGAACGGACCACCGTAAACCTGACTTGAGCTATCGTGATGGATTAATCCTAGACAAAACACCAGAAAAATTCAACACTCAACAAACAAACACTATACAAGAGAGGGTTCAACTAAATACACACGCATTATCTCCAGATTTTGACCTGATGAAGCTGTCTACGACAGTGAAAGCTTGTCCTTAAAAGACGTATTTGTGTTGTTAATTTGTGTTCTATCCAAACAATTTACACCCCAATATCAGCAAGGTAAGTGTGTTAGCTATCCCTCATAATTTAAACCACATTATGATTTGACACTCTCTTACCAAACAAATACCAGTTTATTTTTTCATGTTCAACATCCTTAAATAGCCTCAATAAGTTAGAACCGGGTGTGAAGATAAGGAGATTTGCCTTCCCTTCCACGCGTCACTCCTACTCGAATAATACTATATTCAATTAAAATTAAAATACACATTTCAAAAATTTAAGACAGAAAATATAGATATACAACCATTGAGACACAAATTAATATAATTTAATATAATTTCACCAATGAATTGTGAACACAACTAAACTCAAAATGGTAGAGTGCATGTCTACCGAGCTAAGGATTTTCTGTCTGGCCGAAAAGTTTATCATTGGTGAAATGTGGCTTTACCCTTTCACAGTGCTGAATTAACGGCTGGGGACTGGTTGTTGTGCTTGTCATAGTCTTAAGTTATATTATAAGGCATATGAAGCTACGGCAGTCCTAGCAAGCCGGCAGGGGAAAATATAAATGACCCAGGTCATAAGCTGGAAACAGTAATGGATGTAAAAAAACTGAGTACAAGTTAGGTCACCTGATTTCACCTTTGTATGAATATCCCCATGATTCTTGATCCAAACCCAGCAGGCTGCAGAACACAAACTCTGATTTGAGCAAGTCCACCTTCTCGGTACCTACACCGATCATCTACAAAACACCAACAAACGGTACGGTCAGAACCTTTTTAGATCATGTTTCCACAATAACTTGACCAGAAAGAACATTTACTTAGTAATCAAAATACAAGATATTTATATATGTGCTATCACCATCAGTCACACATTCATTCAAACTAAACTATTCTATGCCATACCCAACAACAACACATAATTCGACATAGTTATTATTTTATTTATTTAGCATCACGTCTTACTACTCGTTCGGGGGTTATACACTTATGCACTAATTACACTAGTGGATTAGGAATTGGGAAGGTTGAATTTAGAGAAAGTGAAACCAAATTCACATGGAGGGCGAGTGGAAAACCATTTTGTAAAAACCACCCCCAGTTCACCCAACCAAGATTCGAACCTCGATCTCCCCGTCCTCGGCAGTCTGGCTCAACATGAAACTAGCGGGTTAGCCAACCACGCTCCCAAGGCTAGTTTGACATAGCTAATGAGTTTAAATTTTAAGGAAAAATTTTAAATATCAATAACAATAATATAATGCAAATTAGGGAAATGCATTTTATAATATGTTAGAAATATAAGGTGTTCAAAAACAAGGTGTTTAGGAAGATATTTGGTCCAAAAAGGTATGAAGATACTTGAGAGTGTAGGAGGTTACATAATTATGAGTTACATATCTTGTTTTCATACATGAATTTGTTAGATTATTCAAATCTCACAGATTACTGTGTAAGAGGAGTGGAAGAATCCAGAACCCTAATCAGGGTATTGCCTGGCAAGCCCAACGCTAAGAGACCATTGGGAAAACGCAGATGGAAGGGTAACATTAGAAAGGGCCTGAGAAAGATAAGGTGTAATGAGGTGGACTGGATATAACTAACTCACGATAGGGATAGTTAGCATACTTTTGTGGGTGCGGCAAAGATATTTTGAGTTCCCAATACCATAGGGCGGAGAGTGTGTATTAAACAGGATCAATGTCTGAGCCAGTCACCTGAACCATTGGTCTGTGAGTGCTATATAGCTAAGAATGGGGAAAACACATATATTACAAACAAAATGGACAAAATGGAAGGTGTTCTAACCAAGTCAGTGCCATATGTTGGGGTTAGCACCTTGATCTCCCAGTAGTACTCGGAGCCAGGTGTGAAGGGTGAGCACCCCCTGACCACAGCAGTTCCACTACTCTGTACTGGATGGAACAACACCTCACGATTCTCATCTTTCAGAACCACAGCCGGGTTGGTCTGAGAACTGTCCCACGCCCACTCGTGGACTGAAACAAACAACTCAAACTACAGTCGCCAAACTAGACTTTTATAGTTCTTTGATTTCAAGTTTACTTAACAATTTATTTGTGTCACACTGTAGGTGTGTGCATAGCCCACTTTTTCAATTTGAAGCAATCTCGAGTCAAACATATGGAATATTCTCAAAGATGAATCGAAGTGGAAATACTTTTTGTAACTTGTTTAGTGCTTGAAAAAAATATATTGTGGTTATATATAACTAAAGATACCCCTTTTTTTTTTGTGAAAACTTTCACTGGATTTTGTTATATTTTTATTTATAGGTTTTTATTTTTAAAGGAAGTGGAATCAACCTAAAATCTGAAGAAAATTTTTATTTGCATCAATAAGTGAACTAAACGATGTAAGATATTGTGTTTCATACAAACAAAAGAGAACTTAATAAAAAACATTAGGATACTAGCGTCCATGTCCAGTCCCGCCCTCCCCCTCCTCTCTACCCCTAACACACTTGTGTACCGATGCCTTTGAGTGCACAAACAAGAATGTTTCTTATCAAATAGAACAGTAAATGACCAGTTGTGGCTTCACACACTATTCTTTTTTGTGCCGCTATGGTGCAAATAGCGTAGGGAGATTACTACTATTATTATTTTCTTGTCAAACCGCCTATATTCACATGAAAGCCATTAAATATTTAGAATATTTCGGGATACATTCTTGCGAGCATTTCAATATAACGATAATTTACTGCAGGCTCCAATAAATTGTTAATATTAGGGATAGGGACCCTTGAATCCTTAAAGATCAGTTTTTCAGTTGAAATGTGTTTTACAGCTCTAGTACTGCTTATTAATGATTCAGAACCAACTATAATTATAGTATAAACGAAACAACCAGACCCCACACCAGTAATTTAACACTCAACTGAATGTATGAATGTTGTAATGAATGGATTACAAGAAAGAATGTTAACATTTAGTTATTATTCATATTTTCTATTATTATATTATATTTCCTCTTATATTTATAATTTTTTCCAAGATACAAATTTGAGATTAGAGGTAAAATGGCGATTCGGATTAGTAAAATAGTGGATTTGACCCAACTCTCGTTAAAATATTTGTAAATTTTTGGCAATAATTTCTTAATTTTGTTTTTTTATACTTGTCAATATTTCATAAATAATTCACGCAACATAGAAAACAGATTTACTACTTATAAACTTGATGCACCAAAATTGTTTGTAAAATATTTTATTGCACTATTATTGTTAGTAATATTTTGTTCTAGCCCAAAAAATTATGTTATCACAATTTTTCAATTCCATTACTTCATTTTTTTTTATATAAATATCGATTTGTAATATATATACAACATTTCAGAATGGTGATAATTGAAAATAAATTAAATATTTTAGCTTTGAGTATTCTTTTATTGGCAAATCCAAGATGAAGTTTCAAAGCTCTGCACAGACCAATGTCACATGTAATATAACAAATTGTGAGTTTGTACAGTTAATGATTATACATGATACTACAGTTTATTTAAATTTACAAGAATTCAGCCGGTAAATACTCTGGTTATTAGTGCATAGGGTAATGTGTCTGGCAAACCAAATTAGGCCATGTAAACTTTAAAACTATAACTAAAAGCTTTGTGTTGGTTTGATAGGACCAAATATACTGCCATTTTTTTTCTTAACATAATATACCCTAAAAATTTTTGCATTAAAATAAGAATCTAGCTTGACATCGTAAATGCAAAAATTAAACATTAACCATTCCAAAAAGCTATACAACAAACGTAGATTTTTGTTGTTGTTAATAGTAAGTGTTTAATAGTTTAAAAAGCATTCATGTAATTACATTTAAATTGTTACATGTTCAATCTTTGCTAGTTTTTCAGTTTCTCTAAAACCAACACAAATAATAGTTTTAGAGAAATGTCTGAAGTTAATTTCGTCTACTAAACATATATTAATGAAGGGGCTCTAGAATGTTTTGCACACAAGCGTCACTTGAATATTGATTGTAGTGGTTAAACCTTTTTCAAAATAAGTTTCAAAAGAGATTATTATGATAAAATTAAAACTAAAACATGTATTAAGTGTTTGCATTGATTACAATATTTTATGATGTAATTTTTGCAAAAGTCATTGGTTACAAAATATATAATTAAATCTTTAAAAGCTACTTAGAGAATATTATGTTTACAATGACTCATTTGATGAGGTAAATAGTATTTAAAGGGAAAAAAACCTTTTAAAATGTGATGCATAAAAATATATAAATCATAGAGATAGTATCAGCTTCCAAAGGTGTGAAATACAGGTTATTTTGTATTGTGTGTCTTTGGATTTACTACGCCCATTTTGTTTTGCCGTTGTCACTTTCTGTTGCCATGGGCCTCTATTCTTTTGTTTTTGTTTATCAAAAATGGGTCTCTTTTGTGCCCGTGATAGAATAAAATAATAGTAAAGTCTGAGTTGTTTAATTCAGTGGTCCTCCCGGTTGTAATAAATAGGGATTCCTCAGCCATCACTCTCGTATACAGGTGAAGATAGTATGTAGCTGTCAGTTAATTTGTTTAGTCTTGATTGTAGTCAATGCTAAGAAACCCCTTTCATATGTACATGTAGATGAAAACAGGATATCATTTTTATTGCTTTATTTGTCAAAGTAACACCTGTTCTATTCTCTTCTAAGCATCGCGTCTTATTATCCGTTTCAATTATATGCTTATGAACTAATTACACTAATGCTATTAAGAAGGTTATATTTAGAGAAAGTGTCCCCACAATTGTGTGGGGGGAGTATGGAAACCATTTTGGAAAAAACTCTTAATACACCTGAGATTCAAACCTCAATCTCCCCATTGTTGGCAGTCTATTTTACTGTGAGAGTAGCATCTTAGACCATGTGGCCCCCAAAGCGGGTCACTTTTTATTTATTTAAGCAGAATTTAGAGTCGGTGGAACACAACAAATGATTCATAGATATGATTATACCAATGCTGTACCTCACTGTTTAAGAAACCCTGTTAATTAAAGCATTTAAAAGAAATAATATAAAAAGGTTAGATAATAAATAATTTGTTGTGAAAAATAAGTTTTCTTCAGAAAGTGTCCTATGAACTATTCACTTTATTAAGCTTGACATGTAGATATTATAAACAATTCACTCTAATGTAATGGGGAAAATGTTAATGCACCTGCAGAAAGGATGGATGGTTACACTGTGGTATTATCACCTCCAGTGCACTCTGACAGATTTTTAGCTGACCGGATGGCGATAAACTCTACCAGGTAACTATTGATAATTAAAGTCATGGTAAGTTCATAAGGGATAAGGGTTCGGCCAGACTGACAAGTGTGCAAGTGAGCAACTGATTAACAGATAGCTCTCGACAGTTGTTGACGAGGAGGCAAAGGTTTGAATCTTGGCTCAGTGAACTGAGGGTGGTCTTTGACAAGTGGTTTATTGTTAAGTGCACGCGCTCAGTCGATCGCTCGCTCACTTCAGTCTGCCCACCTCTCATTACAACCAATGTGTTATATTTTATATTTTAGTCGCTTGCACAGTCTAACCATCCCCTAATTTGAAGGTGATTACACAATTTGTTTATTTATGAAGACGTGAAAATTAATTGTTTTTAAAATTATTATTTAACATTTCAATATAACTGTGCTCAAAATTGTGTCAAAATAAGATTAAAACAAAACCATAGTTCTAAAAAACAATGATACTTTTGTAGGTTTAGTTTACGATAAATAAACTTTAGTATGATTATTTAAAGACAAATAATATTTTTACCATACTGGTAATGTTAGCATTTTTAAATCATACTACAAGAGATATCTCCTTACCTCCAATAAGCCATCACCACGCTCCACCGACCAGCCCTGTTCAGCTTAATTGACGAATAAAGATGGTCAATCTACCTTTACAGCGTCGTCGCTTGCTTTTGCCAATGTTGATTTATTTTCAGGTCTTTACATTCATTGGTTCCTTCTGCCCATCAGTCTAGCGTGGGAGCACATTTGATTGGTTATTTAGAGCTTTGCTCGATATAAAGGACTGTTTTTCCAAGAAGAGAACACATTTTGTTGGGCGCCTCTCAGGCTATCTTATTTATAAGATGCAAGTCCTTAAGTAAAAGTAAAATTGCTACAGTATCGGCGAAGTTAATTCAATGGCAAAGTGCTTGACCCAAACTTAGGAGGTGGGGATTCATTATTATGTGACTTATAACTTTTACATTATTTTTAGCACTGGAGGGTAAGTAGGGGGTGGGCGTGAATGGGTCACATCTTTATGTCAGTTCAGGTTATACACATAAAGTAAACTCCCAATTATCTGCTTAGGGGCTTAACTGCGTTATCGCCAATAGCAGAGGATTTTTTTTTTTCAAACCACTGTGTTGATGGAAAATCCAGGGCTACCAATTGTTGTTCTCATAAATCCTTAGGCAAGAGAGATTGGTCAGAGAGGAAAAAAGTTTATGCAAGGGGTACTGCACCAGAATGGACTCATAGCCTCCTTAATTATGTGGATGCAACTACAATGAAACTGAAGACTAATACAAACTTTTTAAGTGATGTGTTCATTTTAAGTATACTGTATATTGATTTAAAGTGTTTTTTTATTATCTTAATGTGTGAAATATATTGATGTGTTCACAAACGCAATCAGGACGAGTGGGCCACTAGTTTGAATTGAATGTGCTTCAATCTCTGGTGTTACTAATTATGCTGTTTATTCCTGGTTTTAGGTTATCCACGGCACTTGTCCCCTCCATTATCGTGGATAGTCGAGAGTTAACTGTACATTAATTTTCACTAATGAAATAGAAATGATATAGGTATAATTTTAAAAGAAAATGTACTCAAATTTGCGTGGAGGCAGTAGTGAGTTTAGTAAAATACTTCCATCTTCCTTGCTTAAGTGCTGCCATTCTTTTCCTCTCATTTGCTCCTCCCAACATTCTTGATTTTCCTTGTAGTCTTTTTTTCTACATAATTATTCAACTTTAACATTCTTCCTGGCGTCCTGCCCCTTTCCATCCACATGGCATGCCCATATGATCTCAGCTTTGCTTCCTCTACTACCTCATGTGCTCGCACTCTAACCCCTAATAAATTCCTTAACGGTTAAAGTGGGGCTGTAGGGGATGTGAGAAAAGGTCTGAGTTTTACAATTTTTTCATAAAATATTTTTAACCTAATAAGTAAAATATTGCTTCAATAGAAACATAAACATAAATTTCCTCCCCATGGTGAGCTCTACATTCCTTGAATATGGGTGACCTGGCGGTCTAGGAGTAAGGTGTCAGACTTCTCTGCTGGTGGTCCGGGGTTCAATCCTCTGTTCTGGCCCAGATTTATCTGATTGTCAAACCTTTCCTTAACCTCTGACAAGATGTGTATTAATACCAGCTTGTGAATGTGTAGAATGCCACGCCTCCACCGTGGTTCGGATCCCACGTTAAATTGTAGGTCCTCCATTTCATCTCCCAATCAAGCTCCCATGACACATTAGCTTAAGTGTGCAAGACCCTAACGGATAGTAAGACGTGGTGATAATAATAATCTTGAATGCATGTCAAAGGTGTCTAGGAATTTAATAAAAACTTTTTATCTTCATTTAAAAAGTTTGACAGACTAGTGAAAAATATTCAACAACTGTTGATATCACCATATGAGGAAAATTAAACCCCTATGTGTCTAGTGAAGCAATATTTTACTATAAAAACTTCAAAATAAATTACATTTTCTCATGTTATGTTTCATAAATTGTTTGTACACCATATTTTAGGGCGTAAAAGTTAATATAGTTAATTGCAAAATGTGTTAGATAAACAAAAAATATGGAAATGGTAAGTAATTTATTTAGGAGGAAAGCTTATTTTAGATCGAGTTTTAGCTATCATTAGACTTTCCTATAGAGGTATTCCTCATATAAGAGATTAAAAACTTTAAATCCACAGAAATTTGCATACAAATGCATCACTCTTCTCGGGTTTGGTTTGCAGATGATGGAGGGATTGACATTGTGAGTTCTAACAGGTGTACCGAGGTGCAGAATATGTTCAAAAACCCACTACATAACAGTTAAATACAAAGTAAACACATTATTATATCAGGGTGTCCAACCAAACTTTATTTTAAAATTCCCTGGCTTTTCCGGGCTTTACAGAGCCAATTTTTAAATTTTCCAATAAATGTGTAATATAGTAAACATTATTTTACTTAGATCGCAACTTAAGAAGTGTTATTTTTAGATAAATAAATATTATGAAATTGTGTCGCTCTATGCAGGTGTTAAAAAGATTTCAACCTAAAGCGATGGGCTATCGGGTAGTGAGGTTTGAATTAGATTGTGAGATATTTTAGACATTAATAGATCATATTACACCAGTACAATTTAAAATCATTGTTAGATCAGTGGTGGCTCGCAGAAAATGTTTATTAGTCTTTGTTTTAAAATTGTGTAAAAGGAAAAAAGGATGTATAAAAAGAGAATTTATTCAGTAACTTGATCAAATCTTAACAAAAAAAAAAGACATTTTTTACTTACTTTAACATAAATGGTTACAGTTCAAGTTTGATCTATTCATTTAAAAATTAAATCCATTCTTCTTGTTTTAATTTGAGCGAAAAGTTAATAATTTTCTCCTTGATCTCTAGATGACAATTGAGGAAATTTTTCTCCATTGAGAGTAATGCAAGCGCATTTAGTCTTTCTGTTAAATAAAAGAATCAAATAGAATAGCTGGAAGCAGAATAATAATCTAATTCTCACTCTTCTACACTTTTATCCCATTCAAAAATATGGTACATGGTTTTTAAGCGCAACACACGCTGAGTAAAAAAACAACTTCCTTCCATCACGCCATAGCCGGCACTGCGAGAGCAACAGTGCTCTCTCTACCTGGCAGTCTCGCCCTCCTCCCCACCCCCTATGTGCGCATGTGCACAACAAACACGTCGCTGGCACTGTGAGGTGCACAGTTCCATACAAAAATGTATTTTTTTCATAAACTGGGGGATGGCTACTGAAGTACTGACATTAAGCTTAAGGAATATATATTGTACTACAAAAATTAAGAAAGAATTAAAGAAAAAAGAACTCATTATATTAAATGTTATCAATAATATCAAGTAGAAATAGGGGGTGCTGCAGTTCTGCAGTGCCTATACATGAGCCGCCACTTTGTTAGACACATTCTTTAGTTTATTCCTCCTAACTTCAACATGATCAAATTCTTTTGTATGCGCGTAACCATGACTCAATTTTGTCTAGAGAAGTGCGGTAAAAGAGTGGGAAGACGGCATGAAAATCATATGTTGACTTTGAGAATTGAGATCACTATGCCTAACTAAGACAACTGTGTTAAAATATATTCATAGTGATAAGTATTAACTGAACGAAATGTGTTATTTTTACTATTGCAAATAAAAGTTTCCTATTTTTTTCTACATTTTCCAGAATTACGGATTATATAGTTATCATATAGGTGCATTGAAACGGCCGAGCGGGAAGCAGATAAATACCGAGAGGTTCAGTGTCGAGCGTAATCTTCTACAATTTTTTACATGATGAAACTACCGGATCAGAACCAGAATGTATTTAATAGAAATGTCAACATAATGGTTGGATTTATCCCCACCCCAAATTTACTCTGAACTTTATTGGTGCGTTCAAACATATTCTGCAACCCTGCTGAAGTGATTGTTCCTAATTGGCTCTCTCTTTCTTTATCATATTAATGTTAATATGCTGATAGGTAGACTAGGTTTACCCCCAATAGGAATATTGCAATATTAATACTTGAGAAAATACACTATGACTATCATTTGATCTGTCATAATGGAATCATTCTAAGTAAGCTTTCTACCATCCAGGGTAAATGAAGGGTACATTTCATCCTGTTGATTTAGAACCACTGTCCTAAGCTTAGGCTAGAGTCAATATAAATAAGGGAGAAGATCTCTATCCATTTTAAAAGGACTCGACCTAAGAGACTTACTCATAAAGTAAAAATTATATATTTTAGGTAAATCAATTTAATAAGTTACTAATAATAGACATAATGTATGAATCTTTTATTATGAGTAATTAGATCTCAGTTACAAATATTATATAATTACATCATAGTTTTGGGTCATCTACCAAGATGGAGAGACCAGAAAAAATAAATACGCTAAAAACTGTAATCGAAAGCAAAATTGGCTTAAACACACACTAATATTATTACTTTATATAATTACATATTATTATTTCTTATAATCACACATTATTATTTTTTCATATAATCACAAATTTATGTGGCTATTTAAAGATTTGTATCAGTAGATTTAAACTTGAATAGTGATCAAGTGAAATATATTACAACACTACTATAGCTCTTTGATACATATCACTAGTAAAGAGGAAAATGGCTTATGACAACTAAAAAAAATTTAAGTTTAAAAAAGGAATTTCAAAAGTCAAAATTATTTTTGAAATAAATATCATGCGTTAATATTCCAATAAAATTATACATTCAAAAAAATCTAATCCAAAATACGAGACTCTTAAACAAAAAACATTGGTGAGCCTTTGCGAATAATGTCATCTATTTTTCTCATTTTTTGCTCATGAGCCAGATTGTTAAGCTCTATGCGCTGACCCTCTATGTAAACACGAGCTCTATAAGCTGCCAGATGAGCGTAGTATGTAGGAGTGGGATAGGACACGGCTCTGGTGCATCTAGAGAACATGTGACAGAGGAAATAAGTGAGCTCCTCCAATTCATCCTCCGACATATTGCTGTCATCCCACAGGCGCCTGTACTTGGTAGGACGACTCACTCCCTGGATGCTAGCATGGCTCACCAAATAAAAGTCCATCTCTGTGGGGTGGGTGATAGTTGTGTCCACAACTGTACCAGGGGGGACATTCTTATTTTTACCATCTTCATCCTCTCTTCTAGTTGGAAAGAAGCGTGTGTGATGGCGCTTTTGGACAACAAGGAATGTTATGGATGGCTTGTAGTCTTGCTGAAGACTCTGGCATGCCTGCCTAATTGCTGTGAGCTCACTGTTCAAAACGGCGGTGAATTGGCCCTCACTTACACCATCTCTATAAAATATTATACGCTCAGGTTTGTACTTTGTTGCTATAAAGAAGAACTTCAAATGATCAACCATTATGTTTTTCAAGTCTCCAATTATCTCTTCTCTGGGCCCTTGCAGCCGGTACTGGATATTATACTTAAATGCCTTTGGATCATGGCTAGCACACACAGCTGCCACAGATGGAATATCTGTCTGATCAGGAGATGGGTGAGTCACGTCGGCTCCCACAATCATGACCGGTTGTTTCAAGCATTGAGGTCGATAATCTGTGTGTAGCGTGTGGTTTATACCATTTAATTTGGAATTTACTTTCAGCAAGATGTTTCCAACAGTGGCTGGATTCATTCTACTCATTGTTCTACCCCTAATGCATTGCGTCAAAACTCCAACTTTCAGCTCTGCGGCTTGTTTAACTTTGGAGTATGTCTCTCCTCTGTCAGGAATGACACAAACCACTAGATTCACTCCTTTAACTTGGTTAAAAAACTCTTCCAATGATTTAGTCAAATCACGAGGATGGAATTGTAATGACACAGGGTTTCTTGGTGGAGAAATATTCATGCCTAGTGTTTTGCCCATGCGTTGTACTTCTGTGCCAAAACTCCTTAAATCATCATCACGTGTATATCTACCATTCAAGTTTAGGACAACCCAGTCCTTGAGTTCAGAGCCAGTGAGAAACTCAGAAGCGCGCCATACACCTTTGAAGGGTGTAATAGGAGGTTTGTTTTCTTTGTATGTTAATGCAGGGGGATTTAATATTCTTGCATCGACCTTTGTAAACTGATCACTTATAGAGAATCCAAACTCTCTAACAGTTGGAGATGCATTGAAATTGACCAATTTTAACGCTTCCATTATCTTACGTTTACGGTCCTCTGCACTGGTGGCAGCAACTTTAACCATGTTTGCTGTTTGAGTCTCATTCATTTTTTTAATAATCACCTGACTCTTCACAATAGTGCAATACTCTGCGGGTACATATATAGGGTTTTCCCTATTAGGTGAGCCAACATGAAGGCAAGGCAAATCTGGATAGTCTAGTTTTAATCTCTTTTCTTTTAGAAAGTATTCAGCTACTGTAATTGTTCTTCCATCAAAGGAAAACGTAGTCTTGTTAGCAGTACCAACAAGCTTGTTGACTCTATAGCAACGTTTGCTACTGGGTTGATTAGGAAGAACATAATCAACCTTTAAGCCTTTTAAGTATTTATTTATATCTTCTTGGTTATAAGGTCTCAAATTTCTGGTGAGATCCTGCTGACTGCATTTGCAAAGCTCTGCCATCAGACTGACCACATTTTGAGCAACCGGAAAACCTTTATGGGCAACATCAATGTTTATAAATGGCTTCCAACCCAAAATAGCACTTTGGAAAAAACCATACCACATTTCAAGGCCATCACCCAAAGATATAATCCTACCTCCTGTGGGAGCGGTAAAAAAACTGCGACCAACTTGTATAAATTTATCTGCAGCTGCTTCCCTCAAAGCTATGTCCACCGCTTGTATTGCTTCTTGTGGGGGTCCTTGAGAACTACCAGTTTTCATGTATTCTTTCAAGGTCGCCAGATTAATCAGATGAGCAAACTTTACTGTTACTTTGTAAGTCTTCTTCATGTTATTACGTTCATCATCAAAAACATCTACAGAATCAGAGAGCTCATCATTTGGAAAAGGTAGTGGGCCAGAGCTATACAAATTTTTACGGCCATCGAAGGCTGGATAGCGATTGGGATAGTGAGCTTGTTTGAATGTTTTCATTATCATTCTCATCAACCGTTTCGGCTTGTCAGGATCTATCGCCACATCATAGTGGTATATATCATTCTTACTCACTTTACTGAGATCTAGAAAAAGGTGGTTTGTTTCTACTATTGTTTTTCTTCCCTTAGTACCTGCTGATAGTAAAGATTTTCTGGGGGGTATGGTCAAGCTTAGGCCCAATGATCCTTTGGTTACTATCTTTTCAGTAACGTTTCCCTCTACTCCATGGTGAATCAAAGTTGAAACCTGTTGCTGCTGAGGCCGGGGTGGCTGTTGCTGCTGAGGTTGGGGTGTCTGTTGTTGTTGTTGTTGCTGCTGAGGCCGGGGTGTCTGTTGTTGTTGTTGTTGTTGCTGAGGTCGGGGTGTTTGTTGTTGTTGCTGAGGCCGGGGTGGCTGTTGTTGTTGCTGAGGTGTTTGCTGAGGTCTTGTAGCTGGATCTGGAGTTATGGATAATTTGGACCGTGAAGGTAGAAGTTCTACCTTTTCAGGTTCTTTAGCCCTATCGTCGGCACCAGGGTGTTGTTGAGAAGTAGTAGCTTGTGATTTTTGTGCTACCTGCTCATCGGGCTTCTTGTCTGGTTGTTTCTTGCCCTTTTTCTTGCCCATAATTGACTGAAAAATAATAGAATTACATGTAGAGCAATAAATATAGATGCAAATGAATACATAATTGTGCATTCAGGCAGAGTAAAAATATTACATGTTCTATCAACTTCCAGCTATACTTTGAAAATACACTTAATTGTTTTACTTTTCACTTTGTATACTGGAGTTTAAATAATATGTACTGGACCCACAACTCAAATAAGACTCATAATTTAAAAAAAATAATGAAAATGCAAAGGATCTATATCTAGTAAAGTTATGGCTGTCCTATTATTAATAATATGACTTTGTTTGGTGAAAATAATGTTTTTAATAACAGTACAAATTAAGGCCAAGCAGAAACTACGGCATAAAAAACCATTTATCTGAAAATATGATTTATTTTTTGTATCAGTAATGTAATCTGCAAGTTAAACTTGAAGTTGCCAGTTTTGTATTACTCCAAATATTTATAAACCTATGAAAAATTGTTTGTATTATGTATATATTAATAATCATGTAAGGATATTAAGGTTGTTTTTGGTAGTGTTTAAATTTATTTATGATATATTGTTTGTAAAACAAGAACACAGCACTGGCGACTCATAATCAGTCGATAGTTGGTGGGGAAAGGTGGGCATTAGCTATGAATGGTGGATCTTAAGAATGTATGGTAGCCACACAGCAGTTAAAATTTCAGGTAGCTGAGTCTGTAGAAGTAGTTGAGCGCTAGGAGGGTGCATGACACTCGTGAGGAGGGGAGAGGGGGGGCAGTCGTGCAGGCGTAATTGGTTAAGAGAGTCACCTGATTAATGTGAACAAGATAACGTATTCATAAAAAAACTAAAAATGTGGCCTATTATTAATCAAAATTAAAATCTATTATAAAGTGTTGATTGTTTTCTACTCTTTGTTAATAACAAAGTAAGCATGTGCTTATTAAATTTAACAATATCTGGGACATACCTTTTAATTTCAATTAAGTTGTAATCAAACAATCTCAAATATAATAGCACACAAATGGACAGAGAAAATTAAAATAAAAAGTCTTTACTAGAAAATTAACCACGGTAATTGGTATCTAATCAGACATTTATAGGAAGACAAAAGTGATCCTGGCTAGTCCATTGAAACGACCCAGGTCCACCCCCACAAGAGTGACTTTCTAACAAACGATAGCTGAGCCAATACCGAGTTAACAGCAGAACTCCTGGAACTCGGGAAACAATCCTCCGTCCTGAGGATCCCTTAGCTGACCGTGGATGTACCCTTGGTTACTTGAGCTACCAACTGCTGTTGGTCGATGACCCAGACCTAATTGAGCATCTCAAGAATACTCTAGTCACATACAGGCTGCAGGGGCGGAAGGAGTTGGCTCCTCTATATGTAAGTCAGAAACTCACCCTTCGAGATTACCATATTTTTCCAAGGTTTTACCCAAAGTTTCCCTAAGCGGACCTTGTAGAGGTAAGTCCTCAACAGCTATCCCTGGCCGAAGCCAGGTATGCAAGTTAACAGCCACTCTCAACTTCCCCAGGTCAAACACAGAAGACCTTCCCGCCTGCCCAGAATTCACCAGCACAGAGGCACCCACCCTGTATGGATTTGATTGGTTTTAGTCTGTGTGGCCCAGACAGTGGTCTTCCAACACCCACCCATCAAATGTAGGGACATAAGATATCTGCACATCCAGTCCCAAAGAGCAATCCAACTTCTGTCTAGCACTTGTCCCAAAAAGTGATCGACAGCAAACTGGTCGACAATATGAAAACCAATATTTCAAAAATTGGATGGATCAAGTGATCAACACGAGTAAGACAATGTGGTTGACACCCTAAAGGTCAACAAATATTTTAAGGTACAAGTGGGTCAAGTGGCCTACAAGATTTGGATTGAATGGCCGACCAGAATGCAATGGAGGACAGACAGAAAGATGACAACCAGCGGGCCGACAAAATGGATTCAAATATTTGTAAGGTTTGGTGGGTCAGGTTGCTGCTGGTTGCCAAACTAATGTCTTCAAGCATAAGAGGGGAAAGTGAGTCTGCCAAATGATCGAGACAATGGAACTAACTTATATACAAACAATGAAATGGAACTAGTTAGTGTGGGTCAAACGACCAGCACATTAGAATATTATGAACAACGTGCTTCACTACAAGGTTGTAAACGTGGAAGAACATGCATCGGTGGTCACATTGTATAATGCATTACTCTCCCATTATATTGGATTGTCAGTGATAGGGATATCGGGGTTCAAATCCCATTCAGAAGTACCGAGGTTTTTATCCTAAATGCTTTTTCATTTTCTCTCCACACCAACAAGTCTACACCTCTTCTAAATTCTAAAGTCTGTTCATGATGTTTTTTTACTTGGATGACAGTTCAAAAATCATAAATTTAGGTTTTGGGTTGCCAACACTTGTAAAAGATTACTGTTTTGTTATAAATGTTAAGTTTTTTAATTACACGTTATATTTTACACTAAAAATAATGTAGACTTAAGTTTCCTCACACTATTTCATTTATTTAATAATTTAATTTAATCCAATCCGAAACAATATTTTTAACATTTTTGAAAGTACTTATTCATTGTTTTGGAATGTTATTTATCATGTGTAATATAGTGCATGCATTAATACCTTTTAAAACATGCATCATATTTACTTGGAAAAGAGAAAATACTTGTCAATTTTTTATATATAATAAATTATTTCTATCCACTGCATGGGTGCATCATTGTAAATAACTTGGGTCCATCATGTTCAATCAATCACATGGTTTAAATTTGTCGGTCGCCATTTTAGAACTATGTTTGTTAGACCTTTTTTGAAGGTACTGTGAATAATAATTTTTTTTAAGTGAAATAAAACGGTAAATAATCTTTGTGCCGGACCTCAAATAAATATAAATAATAATGGCCTAAATTACTGTGGTTAACGATCAGATTCATACATTAGCATATGTTTTCATTACAGTCATCCAAAGTTACAGATTTCAGCTGTTTGTGTAGGGATATATTATGGACTATTTATTTCTAATTACTTTATGAGCTGTCATCCAAGTAAACTAAGCTCACGAATGTATTAAACCTTTCTCATTACTACATAGATGCATGTTGAACAGTTAACAAGTGAAAGAAAAATTCACTAATTCGGTTGATTAAAATTGTCAGTAGTGAATGATTAACAGCCGTTTACCAGAAATATAACTAAATTTATAATTGAACATTCACAGGAATGTAAATGTACAGTTTAAATAAAGACACCCTGATACATGAGTCAAAGCCAAGACCTATAGCATAGCAAGCACTTTGTTCTTAATGTATTAACTAGTCAGTCACTTGACCCCCTCTTGGCTGGAACTCATGTGTTTGTCCCACAGTTCGCAGTCTATCACTTTGACTTTCTATGCATGAACTTGATGGCCATTTTGTCTGGAGCGTGTCGACCACTTGATCCCCTAGCCCTCTAATTATTAGTTTACATGTGAACACTGAAAAGACTAACACAAACTGATTGAGGACAGTAATTTCTAAGGCCCTTACACAATCAAGTCAAACTGTCAGTATGCATCAATATTTACAAGACCATACATGGTCAGTCTCAGCTGTGGCATGCACCGTGCAACAACATAGGTGATAAGAAAATGGTGTTGGCCGTCTATGTTTGCTACCGAGACTGAAGGAAATACTGACAAACGCGCGCACACACACGGCCAGTCATCACAATCCAAGATCATTCCTCTCAGTTTGTTTGTGTAACACGAGTGGAACAGCCTAGTGGAACAGTCGTGATTTGGTGTTTTTACAATGGTGTGTTTGTTAGTCTTCCTATTCAGTAAAGTGTTATTCGAATCAATACAATATTATATGTACAGGACTGTACTGCATTTATATATATTACACATATGTACAGTTGCCCCATGGCTTCTTTGGTGCTGACTCACAGCTAAAAGCTTTTAAAAGTTACCAGACCAAATTATGTATCCCTACGCCGAACCATATGCTCTGCAAAAACATGTGTTTAACAGCTGTCACTTCTGACAGTCAAATTTTAGGTACTATACCTAAATTTTGACTGTCAGAAGTCAACTGTGAACTGTCAGTCAGTACCAAAGAAGCTGTGGGGCTACTGTATATATGCACCATTGTATATTACTGTTAGTGTACCGTACAATACTACAGTACAGTACAACTGTACCTATTATATTCAATACTGTACTGATCTTCATTCTTGTTTAGTAAAAATAACGTAGTAAGCATGCATCTTAAGAAAGTTCATTCATAAAACTAGATACCATCTCAGACCTCATTAAGTCGAGTTTCCGAGACTCTACTGTAGTAATTATTACTTTATTATTACCGACAGTCTGATTGGTGGTGTATAGGCCCTATAATATATTACTGTGAACAAAAAATCATTTGACATGGTTCACGAGTTTAAATATTTAGGGACAATTTTAATTAGCAATAACAACATGATAGTGGAAACTAGGAAAAGAATAGTCGAGAAATGCACACTATTACTCCATCAGTAATTTGTTGACATCTCACCCGCTTTCAAGGAATGTAAGACTCAAACTATACAAAACAATAATTTTATGGGTATGAAAAGTGATCGCTTACCTTATATAGAAAAAAAAAGTTCAAAAACAAGGTGCTTAGGAAGATATTTGATCCAAAAAGGAATGAGGCTATTGGGGAATGGATGAGGGTACATAATGATAAGTTACATAGAAGGGTCATCTCATCAAAATACATTGCTAAGATAAACAAGTCTCATTGGTAACGGTGGGCAGGACATTCAGTGTGAATGGGAAAATCTATAACAGTGTTAAGGTATTGACAAGCAAACCCAATAGGAAGACCTAGACACAGATGGGAGAATAATATTGATATTGACCTGAAAGAGATAGGGTGTAATGAGATGGACTGGATAGAACTAGCCCAAACAAGGGATGGCATACTTTTGAAAGTTGGTGAATGGTCATAAACTCATTCAAAGATACTTTATCTCTTCATTATTGTGTAATTTCAATTTCCTTTATTATTATTATTATTATTATTATTATTTAGGTGACCTGTGGTCTAGGGGTAAGGTGTCAGACTTCTGTGCTGGCGGCCGGGGTTCAATCCTCGGTCCCGGCACAGATCTATTTGATTGCCAAACCCTTCCTTCACCTCTGACAAGACATCTTGTGAATGTGGGGAATTCCAGGCCTCCACCGTGGTTCGGATCCCACATTAAACTGTAAGTCCTCCATTTCATCTCACTATCACCCTACCATTACACATTAGCGTAAGTGCGTATAACCCGAACGGGTAGTAAGATGCGGTGGTAATAATAATAATAATAATAATAATATTTAATTGAATAATAATATATCATATATTGTAGATAATAAAACTTTCCATTCCAGTATTGAAGAATTAACTTAAAAGGAAATGCATCCCCAATATGAGGTGTGTAGAGAGGAAGGGATGACCAAAGTGTTAATTTATATGTATACAATGCACCAGAATGAGGTAAGAAACCTAAACCTCACCAATCACTGACAATTCAGTATATTTTGACTTTGAGACTGAAACTTTCTCGTCTACAGAAACGGTAAAATGTGCATCTGTTTGGTCCTTGAGTCTTTAATGGTAGTTGGAAATAGAAATCGATTATGCACAGTCTGTATTCTTAGTCACGTGACTGTGCTAGCCAATGAGAAATTCAGAGGTTATGTCCAATTAAATTCTTCGGAAGAAAAGTGTCTAGATCAAGGTACAAGCAGACGTTATCTGTGAAGCGGAGATTATTGAGAATACTAATAAGAATATTAACCTACCAAAGTGACACCCCCCTT
This sequence comes from Timema douglasi, assembly GCA_901482245.1. Lineage (NCBI taxonomy): Eukaryota > Metazoa > Arthropoda > Insecta > Phasmatodea > Timematidae > Timema > Timema douglasi. The sequence goes on from CABEEJ010003351.1 coordinate 24,369, forward strand.
TCTGAAAACTTGGTGTTCATCAGAAAACTGTTTCCGAAATGCTGTGTTTCCTGGGGTTTTTAATATACAAGAAAAATATTTCTGGGGATGAAACCTAAGGAACATACCTTTTAAGGAAATTTTTCTCTCTAAAAATCTTGATATTCACAAAATTTATACTAGCATTACACTCACAAAAATTAGAGGAATCCAATGATACTACATTCAAGATTATTACTTTGTTATAGTTAACAATTCAAAACCAAACCCACCTCTAGGCGACACAGAAACACATATTAAAAAAGATTAATAATAGATAGGCAAGGCTTTAAACGTATTATAAAACCAATTAATACATAAATCTTTTGCAGCAACCACACTTTAATTTCTTTCTCAATGGACAAATTTCTTGAAATCTGCTTTGATGGGCGCATTGTCTAAGGTGCTACACTCGTAATAGACTAAGACTGCTGAAAAAGGAGCGATCAGGGTTCAATCTCGGCCGGGTGTACTGGAGGTAGTTTTTCCTAAATGGTTTTCCACTCTCTATCCATGCTAATGCAGGTACATCCCTAAATTTAGCCTTCCTAGTCCCTAAAACATTAGTGGAATTAGTACACAGGTGTACAATTTGAAAGTATAGTAAGAGGAGTGACCTGGTGGTCTAGGGGTAACGTTTCGGATTTTTGTGCCGGGGTTCGGGGTTCAATCCTCGATCCCGGCACAGATTAATCTGATTGTCAAACCCTTCCTTCACCTCTGACAAGACGTGTATTAATCACAACTTGTGAATGTGAGGAATGCCAGGCCTCCACCGAGGTTCGGATCCCACGTTAAACTGTAGGTCCTCCATTTCATCTCACAATCACCCTACCATTACACATTAGTGTAAATGCGTATAACCTGAATGGGTAGTAAGACGCGGTGATAATATTAATACTGATAGTATGAGATGGTACAGAAAAACTCATGAAAATGGTTAACTAATCTGAGCGTATCCAAACTAAATACCTCTTGCACATCTACTGACGATTTAACATCCAGCAAACTCCCACGAGGCTATATTAGAACTGAACTGAACACGTAGTAGAGAAGATACAGCTAGCAGAAAGAAGAATATTAAAAAAACTTAGTCATATATATTTTAAGGCTGAATAATGTATAAATAGGCCTATATAATTAATAATCCTTTCCAAGCAAGCTTATGACTTTGATGACAACTTAACCTAACCTTAACAAAGATGATTACTCGGCTGACATGATTTAACCTTGCTATTTATTGTTCCATTCGCAGATAAATTAAGAATATCATTTTTTTTTAATTTGAAATAAATAATTTTACTTTCATAGTATAGGCCTAAGAACATCAGGAATAATGGAGCAAGCAATGTGTTGGTCTAGAATGTTTACGTTTGAACTTGGTTTTTTATTGAGTTGTCTAAATTTTGTAAAAATATAATCATTTCAATTAAATATAACTATAGTATCAGTGGATTCACCATTTCCTTGTGAGTATGGTGATAGTATTAAATTCTTTGCAATTTGGTATCGTAGCTGCGACACAACTGTATTTCATATTTGTTTCTATAGCAACGAATCCTCTTGTTGCCATTGGTGTTTTTTATTTCGATGTGTGCACACATATTTACTCTACAGTTATTTGAGTAATGGCTTTTCGTATCGACTGGTCCTTAGAAAGTTAAAGTTGATCTAACTTTTACTAAGTGGTAATTCCCAAGGAATTCATTTAAGAGTCAGGATTCTAGACAAAGTTTAATCTGTTAGTGTGGATTCGATCTGCGCCATATGGATATGGAGTCTGTATAAACTGCTTAAATAGAACCATTATTGTGAGAAAAAAAAGAGTTCAAAGTTGTGTGTGAAATTAAAACACTAACAATTCAAGAATTAACAACACCAGCCTTTGTTCACAATTTTTTTTTAACCCTTTTGAGTGCCAACGTCACTCAGAGCAATGCACGGAATATTTGCTAAAATTGCCAGCGTCACTCACAGTGATCCCATGTTTTCACGCTCTTAGTTCAATATTAAGTCAACAGATAGGGTAGATTTTATTTCAAGCTACTTTTATTTGTCTTTGTACTTAGAGTTGATATATCGAACATGAAAACTATTTTCTAACTTTGGCCTTGTTTGTAAACATGGTTACTAAGAGAAAAGCTGTGATTCAAGACACAGAAATAAATGCAATATTTATTGATAGCTCAAGCGAGAGTGGTCAATTTGTAAATAATGAAAGTGAACAGGAATTATATTCTAGTGAAAGTGAAAGATCGGAACAAGTAGGAGTGGCAGCTGACATTGATAACACGAGTGTGAATATGAGTGATTCTTATAGGGATGAACTAAATCTTGAATATCAGGTTAATCCACCCCAACCTCTACATATTTATGCAGAAGTACCAGGTTTGAAGTCCCCCCACCCCCTCTGATTCCAAGCCAATTATTTATTTTGTACTTTATTTTACTATAACCCTGCCTGAGTTGATGGCCACTGAAACAGCTGCTATGCGTAACCCAATTTTAGTGTAAAATCTAAAGTTTTTATGTTCTTTTCAGTAATTTATTCTATTTCAGGCTATTAAAATTTCAAAGCTTAAAAATTAATGTTAAATAAAACAGTATTTTTTAAATATCTTGGATAGTGATTTTTTTTATTACACATAAAAATTAAATAAGTATATGTATATTTATATAATCAGATTGGCAAGCATGTTAGCTAGTTTATGTAAAAAATTGAGTACAAGAAGTTCTAAGATTAGAAAGTTATTAACATTTAAACAAAATCCTATATTTTTCAGCAAAATAGCTTGGCACTTTTAGCACTATTTTTGTCCAAATGGTTGTATCTCGTATCCTCTGAATTTAACAAATGTATTCAACTAGTCATGTAGGCACTATTGTAAGGAGACTCCAGATGGCTCCCGATTACTCCAATTGGCCTTTAATTAACGTAATAATTATAATATATACAAAAAGCATTTTTTTTCAGCACCGCGTCTTACTACTCATTCTGGTTATACACTTAAGTACTAATTACGCGAATGGGAAGGTTGAATTTAGAAGTGAGCCTGAATTTACATGGAAGGAGAGTGGAAAGCCATTTAGGTGAAAACCACCCCAAAATTCGAACCTCGATCTCCCCGTCCTTGGCAACCTAGTGCGTTAGCTAACCACGCCACTGAGGCGGGTCAGAAATTAAATTCAGGATTAATAACAGTAATCAACTGCTATAGACTGTTCCACTTTTAGATTGCAGTAGTCTTGTGTACACTCAAACTATCATATCTTTCTAACCCAGTGGTTTACCTGTAAGCACTGTCCCTTTTTATCCACAAGAGTTACTATTTTATCACTTATAAATGAACATAGTTATTTCTATGTGCAACAAAAATTTACTCTCCTAAATATACTTTTAGGTTAAGAAACCAGCTAAGTTACCTACACTGGTGGTCGATCGATTTAAGGAGTTAAACTCTAATAACACTGTCACCAATTGTGGGGTGATCAGTTTGGTGTTCGAAACCTGGCCAAATTCACTGGCATGCTTGTCAAACAGCTTACCTAAGTTGGTAGCGCATTTTTAAAATTAGCTTGGAACCTCGGGTTTTATTTTCACTATCATTGAAGATTTATTATTTGTTAATTGTCAGACAGGGGACTGAGTATTGTGTTTTTTCTTAGTAGGCCTACTAGGCTAGCTTGTAAGTCATTTGTTGATATAATTAGTGTGTTCGAAACATAATCTTAGGCTCTCACTCTTGCAATAGACTAAACTGCTTAGGGAAATAGGTGTTTCAAAGTTTGGTTGGTACAAGGGTAGATTTTCCTAAACAGTTGTCAACTATCCCGTCATGTATGTGGGTGCACTTCCTCTAGATTCAACCTCTCACCACAAAAAAAATTAGTGTAATTAGTGGATATGAGTAAAGCCTGGACAGATACTGGTACCTAGTAACATTCTGCTAAAAAAAAGAAGCATAAAAGTGCACGTAAAATACACCCAATAATATTATCAGAGTTCCAGGTAAATCCATGTGAAATCAACCAATGGACCTTCACATCTCTGAACAAGATAATTTTTGGAACAATGGTTCTATTTATTAAATGGATGAAAATATGAAATTTCAAATTATTTTTTTTACATTCCATTTTTGAGTTAATGGCTTTCAAAGTTTTTGAATTCGCGTGATTTTGGCCGCATTTTAAAATCTTCAAATGGCTCTATCTCAAAAACTATAAGACCTAAAGATGTGGAATGTGTACTATTCTCTTTAGGATTTTACAAGCTTTAATATGATATGCAACTTGACCATATTTAACAATTTAATTTTTAATTTCATTTTAATTAAAAAAGTATTTTTGTTATATCTCAAAATAGAAATTTTTAATTTTTTTTCTAAATATATATTTTATTTATACTCCTTTTGGGAGAACATGCACCAAATTTGAAGATGGGATGATGATGGGATCACGTTGTAATAAATAGTTAAATATAGCCAGCAGTACCACAGCAAATTCACCCAGAATGAGGTGTATTGCATCGATACCATGAGTATTTATGAACACCTGCAGTAACATAAACAAAATAATTGGGAAAATTGTTTCTACTCATTTAATTTATTGCTCTTTTGAGTTAACCCTAACACATTAAAAAAACAAAATACATTTTATGTTACATATACATTTTAATAGGGCCCATTAAAAAATTCAAAACTTATGAAAAACCTTATGAGGTTGAGCTTAGAATTAAATTTATTAGTGATATTACATAGGTTGCTGTAAAAGAAATTACTGCTCCTCAACAATGAATCTCAAAAGTCATTTCAAATGAAGACATTGATTCATGATAAGACAAGCCCTGTGGAAAGTGAGTCATACACATATGTAGCAACCTGAACACCGCCATTGTTTTACTGCGACTGCCAGACGAACAACATCCATGTTCTTTATTGGCTTGGTTTCTCAGCATTATTTCTTATTGAAGTGACTTATTTCAGTGGCTTTTCTTATTTTAGTTCATGGACATGTAATTAAGACCTAGACAACAATCTTTTTTTGGGTTCTATTTTAATAATTGTTTATTGCATTATCAGTCCTATTATTATTATTATTATTATTAGCGCGTCTTACTACCCGCTCGGGTTATACACACTTACGCTAATGTGAAATAGTAGGGTGATTGTGAGATGAAATGGAGGACCTACAGTTTAACGTGGGATCCGAACCACGATGGAGGCCTGGCATTCCCCACATTCACAAGATATCTTGTCAGAGGTGAAGGAAGGGTTTGGTAATCAGATAAATCTTTGCCGGGACCGAGGATTGAACCCCGGCCGCCAGCATAGAAGTCTGAGACCTTACCCCTAGACCGCCAGGTCAGCTACATCAGTCCTATTTCCTGCCGTTTATTTGTGAAGGGAAGATGGAAAGAAATTGGGCTACATTTTGTTGCAACCCATTTAAGAAAAAATCACACTGGGTCAAGAAAAAAGATCTTAGAAATGTGACTAGTTGGATGATATACTTAAATTACAATATGAAAAAAAGACATGGAAATTTGTTCAGGTTGTAGAGTCCAACTAACGAAAGAAAGGCAGCCGGAGCTGTTGACTAATAAAAAGATATAACAATCAAAAAATAATGAAACTGGAATTATAAAACCTGGTCCTAGTAGGTCTGAAGATCCTGAATTTATGAATGTTGATGAAGGTTTCCAACTTATGAATGCTTCTCTAACTTTAATAGGTGAGTTGCCAGTGGTAAAAAATAATGCAACAGTTCAAAAAAGTATTGCCATGAAAAGGTTGACAGAATAAAATGCAACAAAAACTGCATGTTGAGCTTATTAACTAAAAACCTCTATGTTAGTATCAGTGGCGACTCCTCAAGTGCGCAGGTGCAGGTGCACCACTTATAATTTCACACAAAATAGTATTTAACATTATTTTATTTAAATAATAACAATTAATATTTCATAATTAATCGATTATTTTTAAGAATATATTTCTTAAAATTATCTATGCTCTTGCATGTTTCATTCTATTTACTATTCCACCTGTTTTCCTGACTGCTAGCGCTGTCCTAGTACTTCCACTAAACTCCAGGGGTGTGCAACAATCTGAGCGTGCGCATCGAGAAGAAGAGAGGTTGTTGACCTTTGCAAGTTAGTTTTAAAGTGGCCTGGTGCGCAGCTTGATAGCGAACTTGGCGATTTGTTTTCATCAACTAAACCATCACTACCAGTTATAATGTTTTTTAAAGTGTGGTTTTTCTTTTTAAATATGTACACAATTAATTAAGTACAATGATTATTTAAATAGCAGTTAATTAGTTCATAATAATTTACTGATTTAGTGCTAATTTTAAATATAAAAAAGAATTTTGCACAAAACATTGATTATTAAAAAAACTTGGTTTATGTAAATAGTTGTTATTTGTGAACGAGTTCGAGTTAGTGTTTTTTTTAATATCGAAATAAATTCTGTGCAAAACATTTTGCAAAAAAAAAAAATTCTTTGTGTACTCAAGAAGAAAAGTTAGAAATTAAAAAACTTGGTAGACCGACACCAAATATTGTTCTGGAAAAACTAACAAAAACTAAAAATCGAGAGTTTACTAGAAAATTCAACGTAGAAACTTACAAAAAGCATCCATGGCTATGTGATTGTAATGTAAAAAATGCATTGTTCCGCTTTCCGTGTTTACTCTTTGGTGGTGACTTATCCTGGACGAATTTAGGTACGACTGATTTGAACTATTTAAATGAGCGAATTAAAAAGCATGAAATATCATTGTTATACAAAAACAATTCTTTAGATTTGGCTGTACTTGGCAAGACCAACATAGGATCACAGTTAGATTCTGGCTGCAGAAGAGCTATCGAGCTTCACAATAAAAAAGTGACTAACAACAGGTATGTTTTAAATATTATCCTAAGCTGTATTCGATTCTGTGGCGCTTTCGAACTGGCCCTTAGAGGTCATGACGAAACTGATCATCTTCTAGCCCTGGAATATTTTGTGGACTTGTCAATTACAGTGGGGAATTGGATGATCCTTTGAAAGGGCATTTAGAAAAGTCTAAAGTTTTTAAAGGCACCTCTAGTTCAATTCAGAATTAAATACTTCAATGCATGGTGGATATTTGTCATGAAGAAATTTAAAAAAAAAATATTAATAATGCCAGTTTTTTGGCTGTTATAACTGACGAAACAACTGTGATGTCTCAGCTAATTTTCAAATGGTTATAATTTACCGGTATATAGTAAACGGAAAACCAGTGGAAAGATTTTGGAACTATGTTAATCCCCCATTTCATGACGCTGCATCTTTGTCAAATTGTCTCAAAGAGGAAATAGATCAACATGTAGAGAAAGAGCCTCATAAGCATATAATGGTGCTTCAGTGGCTCTCTCAACGGTGTTCAGGCTAAAATAAAGCAGAGCTATCCTAACACTGCTTATGTTCACTGTCATGCACATCAACTAAATTTAATAATGTCAAATGCAGCTTCAATTAATCGTAATGTCTGTTTATTTTTCACCAGTTTAGGAGGATTTTGTACATTTTTTTTCTAATTCCCCTCAGAGAACAGTGATTTTATATGAAGTTGTGGGTAAACGTTTACCACGATCAGCACCTGCAACATGGAACTTTCATTCTCGAACAGTAAACACAGTTTGTGAATACAGAGAAGAACTTATCGAGTGCATGGACACAATAGAAACGAGATGACACAAACATATAGCTACAATTGAACAAGCGTCTGGTCTGAAGAGAACATTAGAGGATGATGTTTTTATATTTTGGCTAACTTTTTTTCATAAAATAATGCCTCATGTAGATATATTGTATAACCAGTTGCCAAAAAGGGAAACTGATCACGCATTTGTAAAAAACAAAATAGATTGTTTCATTGAGGAAATTTCCAAAATAAGAAATGAAAATTCTATATCTGATGATCTTGATGAAAATAAAATAAAGCGGAGATGAAATGAGAGCAACACTCGTAAAAGAGAGGCTAAAGAGGTTTGTGACGTCATCGTCTGTCGAGCAAAAGACTGATTCAGCTTTACTGGTCATCTTGTTGCTGCAAATTTGTTTTTGCCAGAAAGTTTTCTGATTATTGTAAGTTGTTTCCTGATAACTATTTAGAACTCACAACAAATTCATACCCATTTTTAGATGCAAATTATTATTATTATTATTATTATTATTAGCACCGCATCTTACTACACGTTCGGGTTATACGCACTTACGCTAATATGTAATGGTAGGGTGATTGTGAGATGAAACGAAGGACCTAGAGTTTAACGTAGAATCCGAACCACGGTGGAGGCCTGGCATTCCCCACATTCACAAGATGTCTTGTCAGAGGTGAAGGAAGGGTTTGACAGATAAATCTGTGCCGGGACCGAGGATTGAACCCCAGCCGCCAGCACAGAAGTGTGACACCTTACCCCTAGACCGCCAGGTCACCCCTTAAGATGCAAAAAAACTATGCACAGAGCTAAGTATCATTTATGACAAGGATGAATTTTGAAATATGACTGGCACTTTGACTTTCTCATTTATAAATGAAAACAATTTAAGTGAAATTTTTGAAGAATGCCTAAAACTTTTAAATATTATTATAACAATTCCTATGACACGTGTCAAAACATTTTTAAGAAATACTATGCACCAGGAAAGGTTGTCAGCTCTTGCCATGCTGTCTGTCGAGAGAAACTTTATTATGAACATTTCAGACTAACTCTAGAGTCATTGAGAAATTCGCAAAATCTAAAGAACGAAGAATGGAGTTTTTATTTAAAGTAGCTTGAGGTGTTTAAGATTAATTTTTTTTTTTTGTAAATAATGTTTTCATTTATTATGTGAGTGTTTTATTCTAAGGTGTTTAATTATTTATGATTGCACCAGCAAAGTAAAAGATTGGAATAATGTAGTTGTATTCAATTATTTTTATTTTTTTTCAAATTAATGTTGGTTTGTAGTGTACTGTAAATAACAGCTCAGAATGTCAGTAATTTACTAAAGTTTTTGTATATTTTTAGCTGTTAATATTTTTACAGTCAAAACTTCATAATTGTATAATATAGATTTTTCTTTCAAAAGTAGAATCCTGTATTTGTTTAGAAGCTTCCCACACCCCCGCACTGCTGTGAAATATTAGCCTAAGTAAAACGATATGTAAATATAGATAGGTACGATATATTAAAAGTGTATATATCATATTTTAGAAATATCTGAATTGTGCACCACCTATTTTTTTGGTCACGAGTCGCCACTGGTTAGTATGTTGTTGTTTTTTTTCACTTTTGACATAGCATACCTCATTCTGGGTGAATTTGCCACATACTGCTGTATGCAACTATTTATTACAACATGATCCCATAGTCAAATTTGGTATATATGCTCCCAAAAGGTGTATAAAAAGATATTTTTTTACAAAGATATTAAAAATTTCAATTTTGAGATTAAAAAATGTATATATATATTTTCAACACACTTAAATATGACCAAGTTGCAAGTCATAAAAGTCGTAAAATCCTGAAGAAAATGGAACCAATTACACCTCTCTAAGCCTTATAGTTTTTGAGATAGAGCCATTTGAAGATTTTAAAATGCGGCCAAAATCATGCAAATTCCAAAACTTTTAAAGCCAATAACTCAAAAAGGAATGTAAAAAAAAATTAAAATTTCATATTTTTCGTTCTTTCAGTAGAAAGAACCAATTTTCCAAAAATCAACAAAATTTGAGACATCAAGTTCCAGAATTATTTTTTAATTGGTTGATTTCACATGGATTTACCCAGCTGGACTTAACTGATATTATGGGTTTTATTTAAATTGAAACATGCTATAGTTGTAGACGCAGCAGTGTGTGTAAATATAGCCCTGCCGAGATTAGCACCAGTGAATCATGCTATTGACAACATTCACAGGAATGTGGACCATCGTCCGGCAAGGACAAAATACAACTGTTTCAAACTAACCTAAAAGATCTGTCTACCAATAGAAAGCTATTAGTAATTGTGTTTTGGGCATTACTTTAGTTCAGGCTTACACGGTGTTTAGTAATTGAATCACAATTGTTATAAACGTAAATCTAGGGATATAGACAACTTATTATATTATAATCAATGTAATAATGTAAGGGAGAGTTAACTAATTGTTTAAAAAATTGCACACACAAATGCAATGATAGAGGGAAAACTATGTTTATAACCGATTTGAGAAATCCATCTTCAGTTTGACATGCCAGGATTCAAACCCCACTTACTCATCATAGGTGATTTTGTGCATGTGTATTTAAAACAAGTATAATAAATATCTACAGTAGTAATAAACACAATACACAAACATTGACATAAGCCAAAATTCAAATGTTTTGTTAAAACTGTATACACTGTGTATTTTTTTTAACACCGCATCTTACTACCTGTTCAGGCTATGTGCCTCAATATATATTAAATTGATTTAGTTTCTCAATTGGATCTGTAGAATTACTGCAAGTTTAATTGTGGAACTAATGTAAAGAGAATAGAAGGTAATGTCAGATGGAGAAAGACATCTGATTGGCTGATCTTGTGACATCACTTGGTAAACATGGCAACGCGTTACATACACAAAGTTATATGGAAGGCTTAGAGGTCACATTTTGGAACTTGAAATAATAAATTAAATTTTAAAATCCACACCAATAACCAATTAATGTCATTATCCTACTTTTATTTTTTAAATGTGACTACTAAAATACAACTGTGTACCGGGTGACGTAAACAATAACAATAATTTATCATCCAAGTGTCGCAATCTATCTTTTCTCTTTAGAAAGTGGAATGGCGTATTTATAGACCTGCGTAAGTTGTTTGGAAACATAAATCTAGTAAATGGAGTTTGAATCAATTGACCCAAATAAATTAGTTTTAATTTTATACCAACTGTTGTATGCATATTTAAACCAATTTCGTTTATATTCGTTTGTAAAAGTCAATATTTAATCTCACTGCGGACGTACTTTGTACAGACGCCATGTTTTATTAAGTATGGAAGAGTAAAAGTGAAAATTTAAGAAAAAATAACTATTTTTAATTTTTATAGTTTTGCTTCTACTTACTTGTAAACACTTTCCAGATTAATAGATGACGAAATATTTGCCTCTTCGTACAATCGCAGTACAATATTAAGTATATCTTCGAAGTAAAACTCCAAGAAGCTTAACAGTATTTTAAGAATGCTACAATGCTACATAAATACATAGAACTATAAGTGTTAAAGTGTAGCCAACACTAATAACCTAACTATCCACATATAAAAAAATAGAAAATTATCATAGTGGCAAAATAAATCTAGTTTTACTGGTAGAAAATATTAAAACAAAAAAACAAAAATCTCTTATGACAAATTTAAATTTATTTACAACAAAATTACACGAAAAGTGATTCGAAATGTAGTTGGCCAGCTTTAATTTGGACGTATTAATTGTGCGTGACTTGAAACTTTAGACAATTTCCCCAATTCGGGACTTTCCCAAACATCATGCGATGCTTATTGATAAAAAAAAATAATGACTTGATGTATTAGAAACGTGATTTTTTTTTCTCAACACATCGGTGATAGAAGTATTGGGGGGATCGTCAGAAAATTGAACTCGAGATTTTGATAAATATCGTTTCATGACTCCCTGAAACCGAAAAAGTGGTTTTCATGATGTCGGCTGTCTGTCTCAGCCTTGGCCTCAGAGCCTAAACAAGCATGTGCAAACTGTGGCATCCGAGTACGTTCTGTGCTGTCCACCAGCTCAAAACGAAGTAATAAACTAATAAAGCTCCGTGTTGTTTCAAAAATCTTTATTGGGCTATATATAATATTACTTGTGTGATGTAGGCTATGTATGCATGCGTGAGCGGGGACGGCAGCAGAGGGGCAATTTCCCCTCCCCCCCTGAGATTCTGAGGTTGTATAAATATTAGAAGTAGGCCAATCCCGCCCAACAGTGTTCTTTACTAGCGCTCAAACAGTGCCCCCAGCCAACAAAGCTGTAGAATATTGCTAGTAGACTAATTACTAGTGCCAACCATCTACTGACTTTAGGGTTGATAGCTTGGCGCATGTGCGAACAATTCCAACAGCATTCGCCAATCGCCAAAGTCAAGTGTCTTCCCATGAATTTGGATAAACTTGAAACATTTTTCTTGTGTTGTTTCTTGTTTACAGAAAACACTTGCCTCAAAATGCATCTCTCTCTTTCCCCCCTCCCCCTTTCCCCAGGAGAAAACTCGTGCAGGCACTCTTGGTAGTCGAACAGCGAAAAATTAGATTTGAGTGTTTTTAGTGATAATTACTATCAGAAGCAAGTTCAAGGGTATGTTTAGGCTAAATGCAGGGTTATAGTATGCTGTAAGTCCTTTATTAGTAATCACTATCCTTAATATACAACTTTTCTATATAGTATTTAGTCCATAGTTACACAGAATGGGAGTCAGGGTGGGGGTCTATGGAGGGGTTTTCAGGTTGGGGTACAGGAGGGGAGGGGCAAGATCTGTGCGCCCCTGGCGGCAATGATTTAAAACTGCTACTGTAGGAAGTTCGAGGGTTTAACCCTGGGCCCCTCCCCCAAATAAAGTTTTCAATATGAAGCTTAAAGATGGCTGTGTAACTTTTAGAAACATTCACTTTCCAAAACTTTTCCAGTGAAGGACAACTTCAAATAGCTTCTAAGAGGCATTTAATTTTTCTTTAAATCCAGATGAATAAGCTTTAGTGACATCCGATTTTTCAAAAGAAATATCCATAAGGGGCAATTTAAAATATCTTATTTACACATATAAAACTTAATATATATTTTTTAATCCAAGCGAGGACCACACCAATAACTTCCAAACTCATTCGATAATAAAGACGTGTTTGGGGAAGACCATTTTCAGTAAGTTCTTAGGGCATTTAGTTAAAAAAAAAATCTAGGTGAGGACTAATTTAAATAACTTCTTAGGGCATCCAATTTAAAAAATCTTCTGTTGGAAGACTACTTTAGAGAGCTTCTAGTTGCATTTATTAAAAAAAACCACTATGCACAACAAGTTTCTAGGAGCATTCCACTTTTTAACATTAACTGGGGGAGAGGAGGATAGATAACCGCTAAAAAACCTTTTTTGCTCCCCGCCCTCCCATCCCCACTTTTCCCTGACATACAAATAAAGCTACACCACTATTGTATAGAGTAACATTGTTCTTATTTCTTAAGGTTTAATAGTAAGTCTTAGCGCCATGTCATAAACTTAAGATTTTTAACCCCACCCCCTTGTGTGGAATTAAATTCTCCCTACGCCCATGTGCGTGTGTGTGTACTCTATTTGAGCATTAGGTATTATAAATGTGATGTGTGACCCCCAGAAAATTCCATGAGAACTTATGTGGCCCTAAGTCGGGGAAAGGTTGGACATGCTTGGCCTAAGCCATTTTACCAATCAAGCTAGAACTTAGTATCGCCTAAGCCATTTTACCAATCACGCTAGAACTTAGTATCACCTAAGCTATTTTATCAATCACGCTAGAACTTAGTATCTTTGTTGTGGAGTTTCTGCAACAATATATATTATTTTGTTTCACAACTCTTATGAGCTTATAGTAAACTAGTATATATGCCTGTCAATGACAGACAAACTAATCTTGAATAATTAGGATTCAACTTATATTTTTTAGTAACCTATAAACTGAAAAACACAAAATCCTCATTCCCTCTAAGAAAGATTTTTTTTTAAATAAAGGGAGTTGAAAACAGGGCTGTCTCGAAACCTCTCGAATTAGAAATATATAATAAATTGAAGTGTGGTTTAAGAGTGTTCATCATAGCAGGCCAAACTCAGCTTGTGCGAGGTAGCCCCCAATAGGAGTAAAAGGGGAAAAGAACATATCTAAGATACACCAGAAATGTGTGTCGTGCATTCGTATTTGAATGATTACTCGACATTTTCCGCGGTGACAATGGTGGACAAAGCGACAAAGTTTCTTGTTAATAACTACAATATGTCCCTATTAAGACAGAATGAACATTTGTGCACAGTGCTTAACTGTGAAGCCATTATAAAATTGTCAAAAATGGCCTTTTCAATGCAGTTTATATCCAAATATAGTTTAATATTTTAATAATGTTAGGAACTTCTATTAACTATTTATCTCCAATAATGTTTAATCAGAAATGATCCTTGCACAATAGTGTGCATGTGAATATACAATTTCTAGCCCACTGTACCACAGAGTTGATTGCCATGTGATGGATGCTCTTAATAAAAGAAAGTATGGTACATCGCACAAACTTTATCTCTATCCTATAAAAAAATAAAAATAGGGACATTTACTTAAAACTCGCAAGATTTGTGAAATGAAATAATATACATTGTTGTAGAAATATGACGAGAAAATAGAGCATCACATTCCACCAAACAATATTAATGAAATAGTAAACACTTTAAAAAAAACAATTAATAAGGAGGTACGTACATATCTGTCCACCAAATACCATTAAAATCAAATCACCACTTTTCAAAGTACCTACTGCGATTAAAAATGTATATTTTTGTTTATTTATTGCACACTATTGGTTTGATTAAAAATAGATTTCAAATAAAAGTGACCTATTTTTAATAGTGTTAGAACATTAAAATAATCAGTTATTTCATATCTCAAATAGCTACAAAGATATGATCAAAATTGGATATTTCCGCTAATGTAAAATACCTGACCTTGAAGTAATTTTCAAGGCCGTCCTTCAGGGTGTGACCACACAGGACCCTAGATTTGGGGGCCCCAGGCTTGCTTAGGTGACAGAGGGGGAAAAATATGTTGGACTGGGAAATTTTTGATTGCGCACTTGGATATTAGGCTTCCTATATAGGTGATCTAGCAAATATTGTCTGAAAGGAGTGAGCTCTCTCTTTTAACTCTTGTCAGTCTCACGATAATTTTTGAACCTTTGTAGAGATTAGGCTCCATGGGGAAGAAAATTGAACCATAGGTTGGGAATAAATCAACCCTTGTAGTTATAAAAACACAGCTTCTAGCATTAATTATTACAACGTACCTTTGAAGGTATTGCCTAATATCTTATACGGCTGAAAATTGGTATTTAAGTGGAAAATACTTCAATAACATTATACACCATTAGGTTATTTAAATTTTATTTTGAGGTTTTGGGCGAGTGAGGCAGATAACGAGGGGGCTCCCGCAAACAAATTTTGCCCAGGGCCCCACGTCTGCTAAGGGTAGCACTGATCATCTTTATGGGAAAGTGAAAGTTATCATTTTGTCTGTAATATTAAACAATGTTAAAATACAAAAGTTAATTAAAATCGTTATCAAAGCATACCGTAACTTGAGAAAATTGATTCTATCTCTTTTTGCCCTTTAGTAAACTACCCTTAATTTTAAGGTTAGCTATTTAATTTTTTTAAACTCCTCGGTCAAACCTTATGAAAGCTCTATACACCAAGTTTAGGCCCAATCAGAAAAATGGTTCTGGCTCTAGGCTGAAAGACAGACAGAAAAACAAAATCAAAAATTCAGCTTTGTTAGGTTCCGTCCTGTGGTCCACGGTAATAGATGTGAATATTTTTAAATGGTAGGGATAGTTAAGGTAGAATTTCTAGGAAATGTGCCCAGGTTTGTGTGCATAAAGAGAGTACAACTATTCAGGAGAAGCTACCCTTAGAAGGTGCAGGTGAATACATCCATACATCCATTACTATTATTATTATTATTAGCACCGCGTCTTACTACCCATTCGGGTTATACGCACTTACGCTAATGTGAAATGGTAGGGTGATTGTGAGATGAAATGGAGGACCTACAGTTTAACGTGGAATCAGAACCACGGTGGAGGCCCGGCATTCCCCACATCCACAAGATGTCTTGTCAGAGGTGAAGGAAGGGTTTGGTAATCAGCCCCAGCTGTTAATTCATCGCTGTGAAAGGGTAGACCCACATTTCACCAATGATCAATTTTTTGGCCATGGCAGTAATTGAACCCAGGACCCTTAGCTCAGTAGACAGACACGCTACCAACTACGCTAAGGTGTTGTATGGTATGTACTATGTTTTTGTCGTACAAGACAACTGCACAATTCACTTGTTGATTGATAGATTACACCACATGCCAATGCCCTATTATATGAAAATGCCCGACACATTTGTCCATGCGCATCAGCCCCACCCATTGCTGGAAAATATCCAAGATTAATCAGATTTGAGTTCAAAAAAAGTAGATCCCTTGAAAACCCTTACAGAAAAAGTTATATCTCATGCTTTCAAAACTATCAATTCATCTATGAATAGTTTTGATAAAGACGGCCTGGATTTATTGAGAAGTTCTAGAGTTAGGAGGAAATTAGAACAAGTGCTTATTTCACTTTAAGAGGAAGATGGGTGCCTAAACTTTTGCAACAATCTTCCGAAAGTTGGTTTTGATATGATCCTAAATAATAAAAACAATATACAATTCTTTATTTCATCCCATGAGACTAACTTTGGTTTCTTCTCTACATTTTTATTCAATATTACAATTTCTTGATTTTGTTCAAAAATAACATATTTATCACCTAATAAATAAATCCAAAAATTGTTAACAACATTGCTTTAATCAAGGGTTATATGTAAATTACCGAATACATTAAAAATCAACCGTTCTTTTATGTGTTAAGATAATTCTGTTTTACACGAACCGCGGAGGTTCTTTGCAACATATCTGGCATGTATAATGAGTTTCAACTGTACACCCAGCCAGAATTCGAACCCCAACCTCCTTGTTACTGACAAACTACAACAGATGTGTACTACCATAAATATAACTGTAACATTTGGTGATGTTACATCATACCACCCCCCAAACTAATCTTCAAATCATACTACCCATACTATATGAAACCACAATATTAATAAACTCCCTGCAATCAACAAAATGTTCATGTACTTACCCTTTGTATCTTCTGGCTAGAACAACCTTCAAGACTGGACTGAACCCGCCACGTCCTAAAATGAAGAGTGGGACGAATGAGACTTGATGTACCAAGTGATTCCGGTGGGACTCAGGACTGACGCTCACAACAATACCGGAATTAAGATTAACTTGCACCCTATGGGCAAGACAGGATCTTCCACCATGACAGCGCGTAATGTGTGTACGTCACTGGTGCTTTGATCAAAAAGATTCTTTGTCAACACTGGCGGACGTGATGAAGAGAAGCCAGCCAATCCAAGCTTGATCGATAGTGTACATACTAATTTTCATCCATCGAAGTGGCTGATGGGATGTCACCGACATATATGGGCAATTCCCCCCCCCCTCCCTTTCATCCCCAGGTGACCAGAATCACTATTTAAGCTCGGTGATTCTGAAGACTTTCTGACTATTAAATTGGACGCCTTCAGAAGAAGTAATGTTCTAGAGTATTGTATTAGACGCCGTCAGGATAAGTCCCGTCCTAGACATGGACATTTTCAGGATGTTTTCGTATTCTCTATATATTTATTTCATTGATATTATTTTAATGGACTTGAACTATGGCTTGTTTAATTTTGAAATTAAAGTAACGTATTTATTGGAATAAACCTGAATAGGCAACGTAAGCTTTTTGCTAAAATTAATATTGTTTGTAATACTAAATTTTGTAATGAGACACCTAATTCTTTTTGCCGTCAAACAGGCGCTACTGTCAGTGAGGTCACTGAATATATCAGATTGACATATTTTTGAACTAATTTTTGCTAGAAGTATTTTATTTGAATTGTCTGAATTTAGCTGCTAATGTAAACTCATCTTTTGACAATATTTTTTTATTTTGAATTGTTTGGTAAAGTAACATAAAATTTTGACTTTGAATATTTTCCAAATTATCTAATTGAATTTAATTATGGTTTATATAGACTTCTTTTGTATGTTATATAACTGTTATCAACAAGTAGAGATCTTGTTAATGTCTGTAGTTGTGTCAACATTTAATAGTCCCGCGGGAGTTTGACCTAAGGTCTGTAAGCCAAACTCTTGTGTTCTCCGAAATATCCGTACAATATTAAATTTAACTTACCTTTGTTATATTTTTGTCTGTATTCAATTTAGTGTAGTAGAGAACATTTATACCAAATTTAGGACGCCCATTAGGCTATTTTCTTTTTGTAATCAATACTTATGTGACTAGATATTTATAAAGTAATTTGCTCGGATAGTCAACACTTTAGGTTGTTTTGTCAATATTTGCTGTTGTGAAACTGGCATTGTGTTGTTGTAACGAGTGGTTGTTTCTTCCAGACTGACCTAGATGACTTAAGATTATTATTATTAGTACCGCGTATTACTACCCGTTCGGGTTATACACCATGACTTAAGAACATGTTTCATGTTTAGAAACATTTGCGTGATAGTACTGCACATTTGTTTAATATGATTTTCAACACAACCCCTTATGGATTTTTGGGGCCATGTAAATTATTGTTTAAATTGTTATTATTTTAAATAAAACATTCATATTGCTACCAAATTGTTGTTTATGTCTTTCTTCTTTATAATTTTTTGTAGCTTACCCCCAGTTTCCTGTGTGGGTGTTAACATAACCAAGGCTGTGGATATCATATTCTGAAAATTTAAAAATGACACCTGGACACTGGAATCGAACCCGGGACCTTCGGCTTAGTACGCCAATGCTCTTACTACTGAGCTATCCAGGATTCGTCCCGTGCACATGGTCATTCTTCACTCATAGTTTAAGGCAGAGTCTAAGATGGACGTTGAAGTCGTCAGCTTATAAACATGTGATTATCAAGGATCACAGCCATCAGACAACGCAGCCATCAGACAACGCAGCCATCAGCGACTCGGTAGTTGATCTATTTCTAGCCATTCGACAATTATATATATAAAGTTGTACAGGATTGCAATATTAATTAAACAAATAGCCGAAACTATTGTTAATGCATTTTAGTGTGGATAGTCCCTCATAGATATCATATTCTGAAAATTGAAAAATGACACCTGGACACGGGAATCGAACCCGTCCTGTGTCCAGGTGTCATTTTTCAATTTTCAGAATATGATATCTATGGTGGACTATCCATACTAAAATGCATTAACAATAGTTTCGGCTATTTGTTTCATTAACAAGGCTGTGGAGTTAGAGTTGTGGAGTCAGAAGAGATTTTGGGTAGAGTCAGAGTTGGAATCTGTAAAAATCTACCGAATCCAACTTTGGCTTCAAAATACAAACTTATAAATAATAAAACAATATTTTATACTTTTATTTTACTATTGAAGACTAAAATTTGTAATTTGGATTGACAAATTTATTTAAATATACATTCAGAATGTCAAGAGAAGCTTCCCATGAAGTCATCTGTTTTATTGCTTTGTAGCATTCTTACTTCAGTAAATGTATATTGTATTTGGAAGAAGGTACAGGAAAGGTGTTTAGAAACATCAAAAAGGGACGAAAACAGTTGGGTAATAGTGATCAATTCTCTTCAAGAAGCGGCCATTACTTCTTTGTCCAGTGGCAGCAATGTAAAGTGTAAACTGTGTTTTTCTTTTCATTGTAAAAGTCATATTGTGTTTGTCTCTTTTATATGTTTATATCCACCTTTCCTGTACCTTCCAAATATAATATAATTACCTCAAAGCGAAAAGAGGTTTTCCTTATGGAGACTTAAGTAAATTTGTTAGTCTGAGTCGAAGGCTTGGCATACCGACTCAGAAGTCCTGATTATCTGGCCTTGTGGTGTAGTGATCAGTGCACTTAACTACAGCCTAGGAGTCCCAGGTTCAATTCCCAGCTGGTACCTTGGGTATTTTTCTCTTAAAGGGTATTATCCCAATATTCTCCAGGGGTTGGTAAATTAGGCTTAGATTAGGTTTAAGTCTCCCACCAGCCCACACCTCTATATT
The DNA here is from genome assembly GCA_901482245.1 of Timema douglasi. Taxonomy (NCBI): domain Eukaryota; kingdom Metazoa; phylum Arthropoda; class Insecta; order Phasmatodea; family Timematidae; genus Timema; species Timema douglasi. Next base: position 44,298 of record CABEEJ010003351.1, read on the forward strand.
CACTATCATCGCATCATCTCATTGGGGGTACGTGTAGACAACCCCCTATGGTGTACCCTGGACAGCGCTCTGTGCCGCCAGAGTGGCAAATAGTCTACATACAGGCGAACAAACTGGATGTCATGTCCCTCCCAGTCAGTAATGTCATAAGCAAAAAAAAAAGACCTGCCCTGATTGTAATTATTTAAAAGAAAACTCACTATCGAGTTCCTCTCCACAACTGCTACAAGTTTTGCCCGTACGCTGAGTTCTCAAGAAACATGAGCAGTAGGGTCTTGAATCCGAGAAATTCATAATCATGTATCAGCTTCAAAATATAGATGCAGCCTGTAAGAGATAAGTCATGGATCAGGAGTGAAATGAGCCAAACAAATATTGTAGGGGGCCTAGTACCTAAATAAAGTCCATCTACATGCAAATGAAGGCAACCGAAGATGGTTTGTATGACATCATAAACCATAATCATTTTGCCTGGTTCACTATATTAATTTGTGAAAATAATGCAGCCTTTTAGAAGATCTAATTTGTAAAATATTATTAAGTGAACCACAAACGTTACTTCCACAAATAAATAACATCCAAATGGTTCTGTGTTAGATTAGTTCATGTTTCAATAATGTAAAGAAAAACTTAAATTGATTAAAACATTGTTTGTGTAAAAAAATTGACTTCCTGAAGTGACAACAAATCAAAATAAGATATTGCAGATCATATAGTTTGGCAAATAGATATATGAGAGTAGATTTTGTAACTTTTATAACTTTCAGTTTATTAACATCTTTGAAGCATAACTTGTGTATACTTTGTTCGAATAAAATTGTAGGCCACTTAAAAACAACAGAAAAATCATGTTCAAAATAATTAGATTATCAGAAATATTTCTCATAGAAATATTGTCATGATTGATACAATTACTTGCTATGTTTGTTTATATGCTATTTGATGTCTCTAGTTCAATTTCACTATTTTTTTAACATTATTGGAAATAATATTTTAAGGCCCTAGGCCTATGCTTCTAAAAACATGACTAACTTATTTTAGTTAGAAACATTAATTAATTAATGACGACCTCGGTGATCTTAGGGTAGTGTGTTTGCCTCAGGACCTGCTGTTTGTAGGTTCAAACCCAGCCGGGGTGAATGGATATTTCTTGAGAGATACAAAAACTGTATAAATACTTCCTCCGGAAGAAAGTAGAGGTGTTAGTCCTATGTCAATTATGGCATGTAAAAGAACCCTGGAAGTATGTGAAAATAACTTTCACGGAAAAATTGGTAGAGCCCTTCACTATCACATGCTGATATAATCAGTTGGTTCAGAAATTAAATACCTCAAATAAATGAATTAATTAATTAAATCAGCATTCTATTTTGCATGGATTTGTTAGCTAAGGTACTGATACCCTGTTAAAAAGGGTGGAAGTGGCTGGTAATCAACCAAGACATTGGGGACGACATATCTATCCCAAAGAACAGCAAGCAGCATAACTACATATAACTACCCCAGGATAAAACTAAACATCTGAGGTGAGATGGCAGGAAATGAGAGTTGACGCCAGTATTTTGACCTGTTTTATAATACACAATTATTTAGCTAATATAAATAAAACCATACTTCGGTAAATACGTTTAGTTTTCTACACATAGTCACATCATCAATTCTTGATTATTTTCCAAATGAATAATGAAGTTTTATATTATTATTATTATTAGCACCGCGTCTTACTACCCGCTCGAGTTATACACATTTATGCTAATGTGTAATGGTAGGGTGATTGTGAGATGAAATGAAGGACCTACAGTTTAACGTGGAATCCGAACCACAGTGGAGGCCTGGTATTTATACTATTAAACTTTTTAAATTAAGAGAAAAGTTTTCATCAAATTCCAGGATGACCATAGCAAATATTCATGCATTCTAAATATTACTATGCATAAGAGGTTAAACCAAATGCATGACCTTCTAAATAAATATTATATTTCTTTTGGGTAAAAAATATGTCTTAACAATATTTGAATACAGGAATCAAACTGGGACCCTTAGCTTAGCACACCAATGCTCTACCGCTGAGCTATCCAAGATTCATCTGATGCTCAGGGTCATTCTTCACTCATCATTTAAAGCAGAGTCTGTGATGGACTTGTGTAAACCAGTGACTACTTTTTGAGCTATCACCTTGACCCGATATTTTTTATTTGATCTATATGAGGCGTAATATAGTCACCAGAGAAATAAAAGTAAAGAGCATGCCATATAGTGTGTAGCTTGTATAAGCTAAATGTTAAATTGGAACAAACCTAAAATGACAGCAACATCTCGTAGGTTGAAAAATAAATAATAAAATCGATGCCAATAAATTTCACAAAAACCGCATACTTAATTAAAATTAACTGCTTGATTTTGGTATTTATATTCAAACCAAAATGACTAAATTATAATTGTTATTCAAATAAGCAGCCAGAAGAACTATACCTGTTTTCCACCAACCAATGAAACATAAGTATTACTAAACAAGCTCTAATTTTAGTCTTATAGAGCACTAAATGCAATATGAACAACAAAATTAAAGAATATATATTAAACAAAACTAAAATTTTAATTTTGAGTGTATTTAAATTATCATAAATTAATTGTATTCGTAGAGAGATCAATAGTTGTAAACACATTTTTTTATAATATATCTTGATGAGTCTATAAATGGTCCAATTTTAATGTGCTCTTGTTCTCAAACTTGAAGTTGTGCGTTAGTAGTACATCAGGGTATATTAATAGTCGGGAGAAAACTGAAATGATAGACTCCATGCGTGATAACTTGATATTATAAGGCACTGAAAGTGGTTGAAGCTTGAAACCTAAAGTTAAGGTACTAGTACTGGTGTGTATTTATATGAAACTCGCATTGCTCGTCCTTCAATGAGAACGTAAACAAATGTAATTCCAGCAGTAACGGCTCGTGTATAGGCACTGCGGAAATGCAACACCCTCAATTTCCTCTTGATATTATCAATAACATTTAATATACTGGGTCCTTTTTTCTTTAATTCTTTCTTTATAGTTGTAGTACAATATATATTCCTTAAGCTTAGTGTCAGTACTTCAGTAGCCATCCCCCATTTTATGAAAAGATACAAAAATCCTTGTATGGAACTCTGCGCTTCACAGTGCCAGCGATGTGGTGTTTGATTGTTGTACGAATGCGCACATAGAAGGGGTTGGGGAGGAAGGTGGGATTGCCAGGTAGAGAGAGCACTATTGCTCTCGCAGTGCCGGCTCTGGTGTGATTTTGGAAGGAAGTTTTTTTTACTCAGCATGTGTTGTGCTTAAAAACTGTGTACCATATTCTTGAATGTGATAAAGTGTAGAAGAGTGTAAAATTATATTATTATTCTGCTTCCAACTATTCTATTTGATTCATTTTTTTCTGTTCATTTATTTAACAGAAAGACTAAATACGCTTGCAGTACTTTCAATTGAGAAAAATTTCCTCAATTGTTATCCATAGATCAAGGAGATAATTATTGAACTTTTTGCGCAAATTAAAACAAGAAGAATGGATTTAATTTTTAAATGAATAGATCAAGCTTGAACTGTAACAAATTAAGTTAAAGTAAGTAAAAAATGTTTTTTTTAATATTTTATCAAGTTCTTGAATAAATTTTCTTTTTATATATTTTTTTCCTTTTACACAATTTTAAAACAAAGGTTAAAATTTTTCTTGAGCAGCACCCTTACTAATTTTACCTACGAGCCGCCACTGAATTCCAGAGCCTTTTTTTTAATAGGTGTTACCGTTTAGCCACAAGACCCCTCCAATGAAAGGTTCGTACTGACGTTGAAGTTGCACCACCATTTTGAATTTTTTTTCAGGAGATAGAATTTTTTTTTTTTAATTTTTGGAATTTTCTCGTCGGTTACAAGCTAGAGGATATAAATTTGCTAAATATAAAGTTTCTAGCGCACCTGAAAGTGGGTAAACATTAATGTCAGCCATGTGGCTTTAAAGTAGTATTAATCGGCCATGCAGGTAGGTGAAAGACCTTGCTACACATGCGGCATTCGGCGAATCCCAAGTAACGAATGTTTTTAAATCGGCAAATATCTCGTAAACTGGATGAGTGAGCTATGAAAATTTTTTTGTTTTCTAAGGATATTAGTCATTACTCACTGAATGCCAAACCAGTGGCGTAATACCCAGGTCTGCCTAGCCTTCAATGTGGGGGGAGGTGGGAGCAATGGTATAAGGGAATCGCGTGAAAGAGAATTTTAAACTACTATAAATTTGGTGGAAATAATTGTAATTAAATAACATATGTCCTGATTATTTACAGTTTAGAGAGTTGAATATGTGTATCATAAAGTGTTGTAAATTATAGCTTCGCTATAATATCATTTCAATTATTCCATTTGGTTTTAAATGACACCGATTTTTTTTTATCTTCAAGTATTCAAGCTGACAAAATGATTACGTTCTCAACATAAAACCTGAGGCTAAAACAGTCATTATAAAGAGTGATTACTAAATAAGTAATTAGTTAGGACTAGTAATTATTTCTTATAACACTTATTACTTGGAAAAGGGGGCCCAAAAATAAATCTTCGGGGGGAGGGCAAGCTTAATCTTCTTATGCCCTTACTCCCAAGATTTCTCATCAGTTGTCGGTAAACTGTCCCACATCAAAGGGCATGAACTATATGCCTTATCTTGAACTACCGCACCCCATCCTCCATCCCCTCCAAACATTCATGTCTAGGTTTGTCAGTAGTTTATTGTATTTACTGTCCTACAATTTTTGGGCCTTTATGAAATCGAAACTTCCATATGTAATCCAGACCATTATTTACATAAAATAGGAAGGAGATTTACGATTGATAGAAGCGTATTCAACAACAACTCAGCGTGGATTGTTCTATTAACAACCTGTGAAGGAAAACGAATTTTTGATGCAACATTTAGAACATGTCTAAATAATGTTAAAGAAAGTAGAATAAGTGGCTCGGTTGCAATTGATATTTACAATTGGTTTACATTCGAGAAGATAGAGAATTTTTAAAATGTCACTGCAGCAATTTGTGGGCTGCAACTATAACAATCCATCTCATCCTCCGTATTTAGCATGAATGTTCATCGTTCCCAACCGCAAATTCTTGCTTCTATAGTCACTCAGAGGTTCGGCGAATAGGCGCATTTGTGTAGAGGTGTGCTCATTTTTCGACGAACTGTTTGGCAAGTATTTCGTTAAGATGCAAATATTTGCTAATCGGCGAATGCCCCATGTGTAGCGCTGGCTTAGGAAGGGACGAGAGGTAGGGATAAGATGGGGTGGACAAGAATGTTCCTCTCTCTCTCTCTTGGGTATGAAATATTCTCTTATACTACCACAGACACAAAATGTACTACTTACTTTATATCTTCAAAAACTTATACGACACTCATATCATCACCACCACCTGACAAGTTTTCGCTAGATATGTCGTTGGACGAATCGTCCTCTAAGGCTACGGCCAGACGAGCTGTAAAATACTGCCAAAAACGGCGGTAAAATAAAGCTTATACAAAATGTAGCATGTGGGGAGCCAGACGAAGGGTGTAAAATACTGAGAAAAAACCTCCATAAAATAAAGCTGCTACAAATTGTGGGTGGCCAGACGACGGCTGTAGTGCTGCTTCTTTACGCTAGGATAGCAACAAGTAGCTTTTGTGTACAGCTCTGAAAATGAAATAAAGGTGATGAATCCTAATGCCAAATTGAGTTTCGAGTGTTATCTGATGTCGGCATCGTCTAAAAAGATTTAAAAAAAGTGTTGGATTCATCACATCATTAGTTACCGATTAGCGCATGGGTAATTTGTTTTACTTCTCGAAAAATTGAAACCATAGCTAACCTATAAAATTCCTTTAGTACTATTGAATGTCAATTAATTCGTTTGACTACTACCAAATGAGTTTTTTTCTCTTTAAAACTGAATCCATCCCAAACATCCTCCTACTATAGCTTCCATTCTGCTAAACCAGAATTGAAACTTCAAATCGCGGTTTTTGTGCCCTTCACACTTTACGTCATGCACACAAGGCTATATTTGTACCTTAATAATGAGGTGCTTTCCATGTACTGAATAGATATTAATTTTGGAACAAAATGGTAAATAAAATAAATTAAGAAAACATACGAGGCAGGAATGTGATGCGTCTACACAATACTTCACGTGTGGCCAATCTTTCGCTGTAAACTGTTATCAGAATTATGAGATCAGACCTATTCGTTGTCGACACAACCCTGAAATGAGTTCCACTTTCTAACTAAGCAGTAATTTACAGCATTGTGTAGCCGGCTCCATTTGAATCTATAGGGTGCAGTTTTATGCTTTATTTTACAACTCGTCTAGCCATAGCCTAAGTTGATGATAATACGATTGGATAACTAATTAATTCTTTACTCTGATTTCAAGTATTCATGTAACGTTATTTAAACAAAAAATCGTTAGTCCTCTACTAGTGTCTCTAAGATAGGAATGGTACGGGGGTAGCGTGGAATAAAATGACCATACTTTGCTGATAGTGTATATATCATACATGTCTTAATTAATGGTTTGTGCAGCCGAATAGTGAATTTAATTCTGGTTTGGACTAATATTACAGAAGGGAATTTTGTTTTGTTCAAACCCATTCATTATGCCAATTTTACGCGAAGATGTTGGTGGTGGGTCTAATGTAAAGTTGTGGTAGGGCGTACTGTAAATAACTAATACACTGCCAGGTGGCAAGTTGAGAAAATATTAATTTTGTTTGTTATTTTTTATAGAATAAATATGTTTTTAAAAAAAGACAGTAAAAACCATATGGCTGCTCACCAATCCTCTAAAATACTGATACGGTTGGTTTGTCTTTAACTAGCCTAAACATGCGTACACGCTGTTTTGCCTCTGCGCAACCATAACAGTTCCATGTTATACCTAACCAGCAGAAATCACTGAAACACCCAGGTAAGTTTTGATTACGTACGTTGATGTATTTGGCGCTGGTAACGACCAAATCTTGAAGCACTTAAATGAAGATGATTGCTGAAATACGTAGCTAATCACAGCTAATTTATGTTCCAAATATGTTTAAACTTTGTTTAAATATGTTAATTTCAATATAACGAATCAAGAAAAAGGAATCACAGTGTAAAATAAAAATTGTTGTAATTTTGTATTGTCAAATTTATATAAAAACAATAAAAAAACATAAGTTATGACATCAGAGCTGGAGTATTTGGCGCCTTTTGCGAAAATCAAAACAGGTGTTACTAACTCTTCTCCCTCCCTACACTATAACCATATCCTCTTGAGCACTTAACGTTTTTGTTACGTTCTACAGTTAACTTTTCATGTTGTCGTTTGATGACCCTCAAATGTTTCTATCATGACTTGAATGCTACACCATTTCAATTTTTTCTAAAATACGGGAAAATCGGGTGTATCAATGACAATTTTGGGACAATGTAACGTTGATTTTAAAGAATACAGAGTGATTTATATTCGGGACGTCTGGCAACGTATACGTAGCCCAACTGTAATATTCCCACTTTTTCATAGTAAATCAGTGACTGAAGTTTATTTAGAAAGTATAATTAATGTTTAACTTATATTTAAAAGTATGGTTATGTGTAACGTTATTTGCCACCCTACCAGGTTTTTCCCTATATTTTTCTAATTTTTGTGAATAGTTTCCAATTTATTTTCGTTTGAAATTAAGCACTTAAAAGTTCGACCACCGCGTAACACGTTGTATTGCCGGCCTGACAAATAATATTATTTACATCCATTTAATAAAATAAAAGGAAGGAACAACGTATAACATTGTTTTAAATAATTTATATAAGGAGTTTTGATTTAAGAAAGAACACTAACCTTTTATTAAACATATTAATTATCCTTCTAAGAAGTTTGTTGACTCTTCTTTTATTTATTTTCAATGTCGGCCATGATTTATTTCAACGTATGCGCAGATCTGTCAAACGAGTGACGAGTCTCGTGATTGTAAACGAAGTAAAAGCGGAAACAAGCCAAGATGTAAATATTTCCAAACTAGCGCGCTTTTCAATTCTAACAGATTAAAATAAACATTTTAACTCTTTTATGAAAAAAAAAAATTGTTCACATTCATTGGCATATATTTCAATATTTATATTAAACCTGCATTGTATTTGATTTTTATCTCTAGTCCATAGCCAACATTTTTTCCTTTGTTTTAATATAGTAGTTTTCTCTTTGGACATGGAAGAAAAAAAATATAACTTTTTTAAATTTGATTTTTGGAAGACTTTCTGGAGAGGACTAGGGTCTTCTTCCTCGGTGTTGGTCTAACAGGAAGAAAAATCTGTGGAGCTTTTAATTTAATTTATTTTTAAAGTGAATTAATGGTTGTAAAGTAAAGTACGAGTAGCAAATGGAAAGTTAAAGCCCGTATCACATGACACTAGGTCGTACTAGAAATCAAGTGTGCTAGCTAGCGACTAGATATTTGTATACTAGCCAGTATAATAGAAACAGGACTAGTGTATTCACACGCTGCTAGTTTGGTACTAGGTTTTAGTGCAAATATTTATGGAACTTCAGAGATTAATTTCGGGTGCAACAGCTGCATTAATTGCTAATAAAGATATTGAAAAATATGAGAGGGAGCCTAAGAAAAAGAATATGGACACGGGACTTGTTGGGAAAGATGAAATAATGGTCGCAGGATGCTAAATATGATACATTCGGAGGTTAGGTAGTATAAATTCGGAGGTTAGGTAGTATAAATTCGGAGGTTAGGTAGTATACATTCGGGGTGACACAAACGTTTGGTATCTCCCTAAATTTGTATTCATTAATTACGATGTGGTCAGAAGCCCCTAAGCCCATGGGTGTCCAAGTACAGTATCCTTGATTCACAAATGTTCTTTTTAAGCCTACAAACACTTTATACCCTAGAAAAAAAATCCAAGGTTGGCATACTATCAAGTATATTTAGATTAAAATTGGGTCTGGAACACAGTTTGTCATTTTTAGATGACATGTTTTAAATAGAATTTATATATATTAAATATATTGTTATATTGTGGCAATTTGGTATTATATAAACAAGGATGTTTAGAATAAATTTCCGCCAACAACAAAATCACATCCGAAGACCATGTCGGCGCCATTTCTATTATTTACTCTACACATAGTCTGAGCGGGCATTGATTGGTCGAATTACACAAACTAGTGTCGGAACTAGTACGAAAATAGCGCATGTTCTATCCTCACAACTAGTATGGTAGGTGTTACCAAGTGGCAGAACCAGTATACTTTTTCTGATTCACACGACGCTAGATGATAACGTGCTAGCTAGTGCTAGCTAGCACACTGGATTTCAAGTACTAGCTAGTGTCGTGTGATACGGGCTTAAGTGTATGTGCAAGAGCTAGACTTGATTTTTTTTAAAGAATTGTGGACGAGTTAACATTAATAAAGTGAAACAAATTTCTGAAGTTGGTGTTGTTTCAGCATGGACTAGTTCATTGGTGAGGTCAAGCCGATTCTTCAACTTTAAATTTATATATTTTTTTCTTTTATCAAAAATCAGAATTCATGTAAGAACTTTCAAAAAGACTATTTAATTCAGAGAATTAATTAACATTTTATCTTATGTCTAAATATTAATTTTATTGATTTTTTTTATATTCTTCTTTCTTGTTTCAACAATACTATTTTATTGTGTAAAATTAGAATCATAACTATCTGGAATTTAATAGGTTGGATTGGGATGTGGTAAAAAAGGAAACAATATATTGAGAGTCGTCGTTCCACTGTCTGAATTAGCCGAGGTAAATTTTTATTTTAGATTATTATTTTTCTCCTAGATCCTAGAATTGGCGCCCAATAAAAGCACAATGTTATACTTTTTGACATTAACTGTTATTAAGTAAACATATTTAGAAGACACTGAAAATATACAAGAAAATATAAAAAAAATGAAGAAAGTTTTTTCACCACAAACTAATGATTAACTTGTTTTTAAAAGTATGGTTATATCATTACCCCCGAACAATATTTAAATGTGAGCACGGGTGTCCATTATTCTATTCTTTATCTTACGGCCAATATAATATTTTTGTATAATCTTTTTGTATCTACTATTAAACCAAAACTCATAAAAAAACTACATATTATTTAGAGCCCACACAGCTAACTTGCTTGCAAATATACCACATCCACAAGCGATTTTGACAGAACAAGCCCATGCGGGGTAGGGTCAAAACAGTTAATCAATAAATTGGATTACATAAAAACTATACATTTTATAACTTACCTGATATAGAAAAGAATTTTTTGAAGACATGGGCACTCTTTTGGGCATACAAATTATCATTTTGCTTCCTTTTACTATTTTGATCACCATATCATTTTTGGTGCCAATTTTCAACACGATCTTCTGATGCAAAATAAATACTAAACTGTTACTTTATTTGTGTCAAGGAGAAAATAAATCTTCTTTGATATTTGAACAGAAAAAGCTAGCACTAGAATAAATTACGTTTTCCTAATTTTGATGAATTTGTGCCCAACTCTAAAACTATCTCATAAGACGTCAACACGGTTATTTTCTGTTTGTATCCCTCTTATTTGTTTGTTTTCTTCAATGTTGTGTCGTGTTTAAACAGTTATGGAATCAGACACAAGATTGTAGAAACCAAGAGTGTAGAATTTTTTGAGGTTTTTTTTTAAATGAAAGGTTAGTATTACAACCGCATTGCAGCCCCCTTCCTAACTTAGCGCTATGTGCGCCCTTTGTACAAACACATTTTAAATTTCTTATGTCAATTTCTACTCAAAAGTCCCCAGCTTCGTAACACCTCAAACATTGAAAGAATACTTGTACCTTCTCTAGTTGAATGTATAGAAAGCTTAGTTAATCAAGCTGGCTAGTAGCGCCTTTTTCACTGCCTACTAGTCTTAAAACTACTACTACTAGTCTATTAGATACTTGATAAAGCCTGGAATTTCTACGAGCTAAGATTCGTTAGTTTCCAGCTACATATAATGATGTAAATGTCAAAACAAATAAAATATATACCTAGCTTGAAGAATTCATCATCAACAACTCTATAAAAGACGCTTTACTGAAACCTCGATTCAAGGTCCAATTATCACCTCAAAATTTACCACTTTCCCGAGAGGGAGAACCCCTGACCACCGTATTAGCTGGGAGGTATTCCATATCCCCAAACTTCCCATGTTCTCAACGTTGTCCTTGTCTCCCAGTCACCTTGACATTTTTTAAATGTGTCCCCCCCCCCTCCCCCAATATATTTCGTGCAACGCCCCTAATCTCAAGATTATTGCCAATTTGTAAATCTTTGTCAGTTATGGGCTTGACGATAAAATAATAAAAGTACAACTATCATTTCACATCAATAGGACTTTGCTACTTTCCAGCACATGAAATAGCCATACTTTGTGGATTTAAAGTTCTATTATCTATGTAATAGTGGTAAGAAGTAAAATAAAGTATTTAAAATTTAATTATTCCTAACCTAACTTAGATTTTGGTTTTTATTTTGAAGAATAAGTTATAGGCTAATTTAGCTATATTAATATGTAGTTATATAATTATAATTTAAATATAACGATCTAACACATTTTATTGCACTTATTTTATGTTGAACAAAGATTAGACACTCTCTAACTTTATAGGGTAAAGGTGCTAAACCGACACACGTCTGCCTCACAACATCGAATACCGTATGTCAATTGAATTTCTATCTTAAATTTCAGTTAATTCGGTTACATGACTTTCTTTAAATAATCCTAATACCTAGTAAAGGAATGATGTAAATAATACCCGTTATTAGCCCCTTGAAAACTATACATTTGTTGATTTTTTTTCCCCCCATATTAATTTTGTTGATGTACTGTACGTTGACTAGCACCTGAATCTTATAGGAGTTTCAAGATGTTGCCACTTTGACGCCCTATATGTTTTCACTAACGCCATTCACGTCTAAGCACGATGTTTACAAGCTTCTCTTCCAACAATATCAAATGATATTAGGAAATTATATTTTTAAATATAAGATTTCGGTGGTTTTCATTTATGATTTCAAAGATTTAGCTTATATTGTATAATTTTAAGGCATTATCTTATTTATTCCATAAATTTTTGTTTCTGCATACCCCTTCTGCTTTTTGTTATTTTTATGTGGCTTTTAAAAAAAAATGTGATTGTGACTTTTACAGTTGGTCATAATGCTAATGTAAACAAAAAAAAAGTGTTCTATTATTTTTATTTATAACTGAATGTTTAGATTACTTATCTGATTTATCGCCAAGTTGAGTTCTTTGTTGATATTGAAGTAACAACCAAATTAAATAAGGAGGGAACAAAATACGAATACATGGTAAGAACTTGCCTTTGAGGAACAATTTTCATATCCTTTTCACTTTAAATACATTGTTTTTCCTCCACAAATCATTGAATTTAATATTTGATCATATTTATATAGAATACTGGCCTAATTTTGCAAGTCAATAAACAAATACCCACTATACGACACTTGAATTTCATCTTACACTATTTCTTTGTTATTTTATTTTATATCTAGACTATCAAAATAGGCCTACTGTAAAAACTTACATTTGATAACTATACATAGAATTCCAATTTTTATATTTTAGTACAGTAGGCCTAATACATGCTACATTTCTTAATTTTTTATTTCATCACATAATCTACAACATAGGTTACAACTTTTCACAACTTCCTAAGCTCTTTACTTCATCTCTACCCCATGGAGAAGTAACCTACGGTTGACCCTATTGTCATTGTAAAAAAATCTAAATTGAGATTTTGATAAATGCTGACATGACCTCGAAACAGAAAGCGGTTTTCACCATGCCATTTGTCTATGTGTCTGTCGCCTTTGAGCCAAAACCATTTTACCAATCGTGTTTAAACTTGGTAGGCCTATCTAGGAGGAGTTTTTGGAATTAACGTAAATATACAACGCTACTAAAATTAAAGGTAGTTTACTGAAGGAAAAAAAGAGAATAGATCATTTTTCTCAAAATCCCCTTTAACAATTTCATATTTATTATTGGTTCATCCTAACCCAAGACCGAAAGTAACCAAACATTCCCATATTACCATGTAAAAGACATAGATGATTGGTGTAACAACAGTGCAATATTTTAAACAGGTGTGACCATGTATAGTCAGTATCATAGCAAAGTAGGTCACTACAAATTTTTGTATTTTCTAGTACTTTTTGATTCCCTGTCTTATGTTTAACAAAACCCAGGTCAGACTCAGCAAACACCATAAATACACAGGAAGCACTCAACACTCACAACCGTCGCTGAAATGAACTGTCGACTGACTGTTTCCGACTTGATGGAAATATGTGATAACGACTACCATGAGGTCCCTCAATGCCGAGTCAGGAGTTGTTGGTATTCAAATAGCGCTTGCAAAGCTTAAAGTATAATTTATAAATCAAATGAAGAGATAATTTTATAATGTTATTTTAAACAAAGTTTAATAGAAAACATAGAGGGGACTATTTAGTGAAAGGTTACCATTGAATTTCATTCAGTAGCAAATCACAGCATAGACTTCCATGTGGCTTTGTTTACATCAGGTCTCAGATTAGGATGGATCAATAATAAGCACGGTTTAACATTTCATTCACAATAGCAATTTTCATTTTCCCATGAAAATGACAGTGTTGTCTCTACAAATGTTTAATATAGTAAATAATTCAGGACAAGACATCTTGTGAATGTAAGGAATGCCAGGCCTCCACCGTGGTTCGGATTCCACGTTAAACTGTAGGTCCTTCATTTCATCTACACAATCACCCTACCATTACACATTAGCGTAAGTGCGTATAACCCGAACGGGTAGTAAGGCTCGGTGCTAATAATAATAATAATAATAATAATAATAATAATAATAAATAATTCAGCATTGTAAAGTTGGAGGCTAGAAAGTTACTGTATTTAAAAAACCTTTTATATTTGAAAATATTTTTTTCTAGTCCAATAGTTTCTGAGCTAAAAGCATTACTCCTTACAAAAGTTATTAGAGCCATGTCTATAATCTAATATGTCAAATCATATGTGTCACTTTATACAGTATACCTATTGATAAAACCATAATAAAAATATAAATTTTTACAAGAGTAAAGTCTAAATGTTTCGTTTTAAATTTGAAAAATGTAGCTCAAGGCAACACCAAATCCATAGGGCTTAAACAAAATACAAATTTAAGGTAACTTTTGTTGTAACATTGTGGGCCCTAATTATATTTTAATAATTCATTTAAAAAAAAAATAGACCAAGTCATTATTCTTGTGTGGTATGGTTTTTTATCTGTCAAGGTTTAAATCCTAGCCGGTTGTACTGAGGTTTTTAATAAATGATTCCAATCTTAAGGTCCCCCTTTTCCCTTACAAGTTCACTTATCCCTGTAAACTTGCCTGCACACACTGGTTTGTACTGTGAAGACAAAGCGTGTAGGTACTCTTAGTTTGCGCAAACTAGGACTGTGCAGCCAAGACGGAGTGTGTAGAGGGCCACACAGTCTTCTCCTTGCAATTCCTGTGGATAAAATATCAGTCTTGACTCTTGAGTGAAGTTCAAATTTTATTCATTTTCAATTTGTTACTTAGTTTGTGAAATAATAAGGAGAAACATTATAAAAAAGATGAGTGGTCACTAAAAAAAATACAGTTATTCACAGATCAATTTCATCACTGTCATCATTAGACGTTTCCACCTCTGCGGGTTGTCTGACACATCCTCTTCCATTCCTGCCGATCTCTTCAAACTTTGCCCTCAGCCATGTGTTCTGTCCTCCTCCATTCTTCTCTCATGCGACATTTTTCAATTCAGTGTCTCCTCTAATGATACAACTTCTAAACTACCCTAATTATTTTGTCACTTATCCTGTCCTTTAGCTCTCACATTGCCTCCCAGGAACCTCAGCTCTGCAGCTTGCAATCTACTTGAGTTAAATCTCTCTTCGTCCATGACCAGGTTTCAGAGCCATATATCAATATTGTGAATCCCCCTTAGCTAAAATAAGGGCTAAACAGAAGGTCCAAACAACAATGAATAACAAGGGGGCAAAAAGGAGGCAATAGGAGTCCTTTGAATGTCCGAGATCAAGCATTCGAGACTCGGATCTCGCAACCCACACCAGTTGCGGAAGTAAATATATGGACGGTCAACCTCGTAGAACTCGTTAACAAAAAGGTATATATTTCAAAATTAAAGTAAAACGAAAAGACATGTAAAAATGCACTACCTATGGGTATGGTGAACCATTAGACTAATTAATTCATGAACTAGTTTTAAGTTGCTATTTATTCATCAAGAAGTTAATATCATATGATCTGCAAAAACATGTGTTTAGCAGCTGTCACTTCTGACAGTCAGCACCAAAGAAGCCACGGGGCTACTGTAACATGGCCGAGATTTTATTATTGAAAAACTGTTGGTAACGAGGATTGGGCCTTGTGTTTTCGGTAGAATTAGTTTAAGTTGTTAGTTGGGTGGTCTTACTAATATGATTGATTCAGAACGTGTATGTTAAATACTCCTAACTTAATTTTTCTTTGTTAAATTGCTAGCAAATAGTTCACATACCTATAACAGTTAAGAATACAAAGATAATTAAATTACATAAATTACACTACCATATAACAAACAAGATTATATCATGGGTATAGGAGAAAAAAAAGGGGGTGGGGTTATGGTCTTCAAACTCCCCCTCCACCTATTCCCAACATTTTTGATATGAAGCCTAAATATGGCCTTGTATCAAACTTCAAATAAGCTATAGAGGCATTCACTTTTCAAAATTTTGCCAGCGTAGGACCACTCCAAATAGCTTTTAGAGGCATCAATATTTTCAAAAATTTGTCAGGAGGACTTCTACAAAATCCAAATAACCTCTAGGAGTAGGCCTACTTGAATTTCAAAACATTTCAGGGAGAGCGATATTCTAAATAGCTGTTAAAAGAGTAAAATTTTCAAAAATTCTCCAAATAAAGACCACTACAAATATCTTCTAGGTGCACATAGTTTTTGAACATTTCCGGGGGAGGTGTGGTAAGCGTTGAAAAATAAAGGGTTGCAAGATGGAATAGTGGGGGGATTGAGGGGAATGTACTCGAGGAAAGCGTGAGCAGTGTGAAAGTGAGAGGGGAGTGGACAGAATGGCTCTAAACAGGGAGGAACACTCTCGTCACTGTTGTTTGTGATAGTGATGGATGTAATTATGAGGGAGTTGGTAAGAAGATTAGGGGAGGAGATACAATCTGATAGTGTGGGGAAACGAGGAGCAGTTGGATGTAAGGTGGTAGTACAATATGGAATGATGTTTAATGTAAAGAAGAGTGAATTTGTGATTACAACACACAAGGAAAATAGGCACATGAGGAGAGCAACTAAAGAAAGTGTAAAGCTTCAAGTATTTGGGAAGTGCGGTAAAGGAAAGAAGAGGAAGTGAGAGAGAAATTGGGGAGAGAGGAAGGCAAGCGAAGGCCTTTTACAAAAGCATCAAAAGTATGGTCTGGAATAGAGATGTGCCGCAGAAGTACAAAGGAGCGATGTGCAGGGCAGGGCGTCCTACTATGAAACCTGGGTGATGAAGGAAGAGAGATAAGAAAAGGATATAGGCTGGGAGTGGACAAGGGTGGACAAGGAATGAAAGGGGGAGAGAGAGAGAGAGTGAAGGAGGAACTATTTCAGGAGATATTGAGGTGGTATGGATGTGTGAAGAGGATGGAAGAGGGAAGGATTCCAAGGAGGAGGCTTGAAATGGAAGGGGTGGGTAGGAGGATGAGAGGAAAACCCAAGGACAGGTGGATAAAGAGAGTGTGGAGAGGAATGGAGGTAGAAAGGTGGTGGGAGGACAGGCGTGAATGTTCTAGACAGACCCTGCCAGTGACAGGAAACTGTGCATTATGATGATTATGATTATGAACTGGAGGGAGAAAAGGGCAGAAAGACACTAAAAAGTTTTTTTTAATTGCCTTTCCTCCTCCCCTCTTACACAAATAAAGTTACAACACAACTGTACAAAATAAGCTAACAAAGTTCTTAATTCTTAGGGTTTGATAATAAATATTAACATTATGTCATAAACTTACAATTTTGACTCGTCCCTTACCCATCCCACCCCACCCCCAAAAAATAGGTAGTTAAATTCTCCCTGTGCCCATGGTTTACATAAATTGACTATTAACAGGGTCCCCCAAATGACCCATGGGCCTTTTATCTTAAATCGAGCCTCTGATATTTGCCTCTGTTGGTTTAAAATGTGTTTGCCAAAAACAAAACAATATATTTGCTGTATTAAAATAGTTAGAGTTTTATATTTTAGGAATATTGTTCTCTCTCTCTCTCTATATATATATATATATGAAGCCAATGCTTATTCTGGTGTCGTTTATGTGAATTTATTTCAAATTACTCGCCTCGGTGGCGTAGTTGGCTAACGCGCTTGTCGTGTTGAGCTCGACTGCTGAGGACGGGGAGATCGAGGTTCGAATCTCGGTCGGGTGAACTGGGGGTGGTTTTTCCTAAATGGTTTTCCACTCTCCTTCCACGCAAATGCAGGTTCACTTCCTTTAATACAACCTTCCCAATTCCTAATCCATTAGTGTAATTAGTACTTAAAGCGTATAACCCGAACGGGTAGTAAGATGCAGTGCTAAATATTATTATTATTTCAAATTGCCCTTTTGGAAGAGTTGTAGTGGCTGGATCTATTTATAATTTATATAACTATACAGTAACAGTTATGTATGAATCATTGCTATTTTGATTGTCTTGATGGAAAATTAAATAGGCTATGTATTTCCAATTACAGTTTATAATATTTTGTTATGAATCATAGTAGGCTTAGTCTTTGTACATATATACACATCATAAAACTGATGATGTGTATATATCGTCACCCTAAATTGCAAGAGTTCTATGTCCAATTTTTCACTTTTGTGTAAAAGAGCATTGAAGTTTGACCTTGTGTATAAAACCAACTATTACTAGATGACAACTCGAGTTTTTATCTTAAGTAATTATATAGTAGTCTCAATTTCACCGCAGGTGAATCATATGCATTCTTAATAAACGTAAACACCAAATATCTCAAATTTAACCATTTTGGAGATAGAACACTTGCATTCTCGGGTGACGATATGTACAAAGACTAGGTCTACTATGATTCATAACAAAATAGATCTATTCTTAGATAATATATACAGAAGGGAGTGCGAGTAATTTTCCAATTTTTATAGAATTGAAATTTTTTGGCCAAAATAAAAAAAATATTTCTCCAGTAACAACACAGAGTTTAGTTTTCTGCACATGCTAATATCAACAGATCTTTAATATATGTCAAGAGTGTCCAGGAATTTTGTCAAAACGTTTTCTCTTTACTTAAAAAGTTTTGACAAAATTCCAGGTCACCCTTGAAAGATATTCAAAATTTGTTGATATTAGCATGTGCAGAAAACTAAACTATGTTGCTACTGGAGAAATATTTTATTTATTTTGGCCAAAAAATTTCAATTCTATAAAAACTGGAAAAATACTTGCGCTCCCTTTGGCCGCACCTTAAGAAACATACTTTCATTTTAGTTTTTTTTAATACATACCCCATAACACCAAAATTAATACAAATTTAGCCACATAAGTTTACTCTGCTAAAAATTTGGGGCTGCTCATGTAAATGATTAATATTAAAGTGTAAGCTATTTAAATAAAGCATAATGATTGAAAATCTAAAGTAAATGTGAAAGTTAAGTAGCTACCAATAATTAATTTTAGGGTCGGTCCTTAATAATAATAATAATAATAATAATAATAATAATAATAATAAATAATAAGAAGAATCATAATCATAATCAACAACAACACCACCCAGCACAGACTTATCTGATTGCCAAACCCTTCCATCACCTCTGACAAGACGTGTAATAATCACAACTTGTGAATGTGGGGAATGCCAGGTCTCCACCCTGGTTGAGATCCCACGTTAAACTGTAGGTCCTCCATTTCCATCTCACAGTCACCCTACCATTACACATTAGCGTAAGTGTGTTAACCCGAACAGGTAGTAAGATGCCATGCTAACAATAATAATAATTTATAACATTTTTGTGCAGGGTGTCTACTGGGTCATTAAAGTCATGAAAAGTTAACCAAACACAAAAAAAAGGTAACAAAAGTCTCTGAAAAGCCATGAATTCTCAATATTTTGGTCATAAAGTCACGTAAATATTTTCATTTGAATTTCCCTTACATCGTAACAACGTGAACGCGTCAAATATCAAGCCAACCACTACCCATGATGTCATGCGCTAGCCACCTGGTTGTTTTTACCAAGGAGAAGGTTAACGTTCACCATCTAGTTAAAGTTTAATGTTGCGTGTGAGTGCATTATTCCTATGTATGCATTATATAATGTTCGGCAGATTACCGAAGGAAGTTTGTGCTCAAAAAAAGTCACCAAAAATCACTAATTTTTGTTTCTCCAAATCAGTAGACACCCTGTTGTGGGACTCAATCATAAAAATAAGAGACTTTGTACTTATTGGTTAGTATAATATCCTGGCCAACTGTTTAATTTCAAGTGTTTGTTCTAACTCATCTCCGTCTTTTGTTTTAGACAAGGATTTGCAGATGAGTAGTGTGTTCTGGTAATCCAACAATGACATGACTCAAGTGTATATTCCTCGATATCGCCTGCTGGATGAACCCCCTGAAAAACCTCATTATGTCTACATAGTGGAGATAGTAGACTCGGGAAAAGTCCACAAAGTAGAGAAGAGATATAGCGCATTCCATTGTCTACATAGAGAGGTAAGCAGAGATTATAGATGAAATCATTTATGTGAATTAACATAATAAACATGCAATGATTTTAGTGCCTTGGTTTTTAGTATTTTAACTATCCCTATTTATTAAAATGTTCAGATTGGTAGACCCGCAGCCTGCTTTGGTGTTCGAATGCTCTAGGGTGTCACTCTCACATTAGGCTGAATTAATGGAGATTGGGGTTCATATCCTGTTTGGATGGACTGATGTTTTTACCTAAATGGTTTACCACTTTTCTGCAGTGCTAATGTGGGTGCACTACCTCTAAATTCTACCTTTATTCTGGATATGGGTAGAGCATTGGTGTGCTAAGCCAAAAGTCCTGAGTTCAATTCCCTCGTTTGGGTGTTATTTTTTCTACTAATTTAATTTAATTACCATTTACACTGGCTCAGCCCTTACTGATATAACGTGTGTGTGTGTGTGTGTGCGCGCGCGCGCGTGTGTGTGTACACCCACAATTGAGGCTCTCTGACACAAACAAGACTAACCCTTTCCTCTCTTTTTTTTTTACTGATGAAGCCTCTGGCGAACTAGTTATCACTCCTCGGTCAACACTATCACCCCAGCTTTCGACCATGGCCGCCAAATGCCTATATTAAAACAGTATCATTAATTATGGATAAAACATTAATAATAAAATATCAATTCAAATTTTGACAATGTTGAATTTAAAAAGTAGACTACTTTTATACAATATTGTGGACCCTACACTTTGTATTAACCTACTATTATGGTAGGCCTATGTTAAGATACTATAGGCCTACAGTTCACTTTTCAGAGAAATAACATTATGGGACAGCTAGAAAAGTTATTTTTCCAAACATTTCTTCCTACCAAAATCCTATTTTATGTACTTTCTTTTCTTATTATTTGGAAGCTTTTGTATCTTATGGATAAAACTCTACTCTTTTTATATGTAGACCTAAATAAGTTTCATATAGATCTCTAGTTTAAATGTTTTGTGTCTTATATTTTTATATCATATAAAATAGTTAGTCACAAAGGTGTTTTATTATGAATGACAAAATATTAACAAAAAAAACCCAAGTCATTTACCATCAAAATTCATCCTTCACCTTCTATTATATATCAAGACTGTCATTTACCTTTGTTAAGTATTAATTTTTCACTTAAATTTTTGTTGCCAAAGCAAATGGTTGATTAGGTGTAATCTAATCACTTGACTAATTGTTTTCAAGGAAGACATGCCAGTTTGAGCACTAACCTAATAATATAGCCTTAATGTTTAAAGACTCTGCTATCAAATGTGTCATGGCTGTTGTGATTATATTTTAAACAATTCCAATGGGTTTCAATAAAACTTAATCAGCTACAGTTTTACCAACTTAGAATTTTGTAGCTGAATGTTGGTGACTTTCTAGTGACTTTCATAGATGCTTTTTCCACCAAGTTTAAGAAACTAAGTGCTTATGATTGTGTACAGTTACTTTAAATTTCCTTTGTTTATTTGTTTAATTTGATTCATTATATTGGGGTTTTATTTATTTTTGTGAAATATACAAAACTTCCAGTGACTTGGATTTGGCTGCTAACAGAAATAGCCTCAAAACATGGGTATACCAAGTAATCATTTGACCTTTATTTAGCAACCTTGTTTTGACACATGATCACACCCATGTGTGAAATGTGGTAAATAGATTAAAACAACAGACTCAATAGTACTTACTTGTTCAAGGAAAGATGAACAATGAGAGTTTGTTTCTTTAAACATTTCCTTTATTATTGCACCTAAGCTGGAATTTTGCTTAGATTTATGTAAGTAGGCTATAGTACTCAATTTAATTGGAAAACAAGTACTTTTATAATAGGTTTAGGTGTTTATACATTTCTTGAAATAAATTAATACTAGTATAACTTTCTGAGTGGGCATATGTGATTTTGTGTTTCAATAATGTTTCTAGAGATTTATGTGACTATAGAACTTATAATTTTAATAACTATAATAATTTATTCTCACAGTAGATTATACATTCATCTTTCTTAGAAAACAGATTGAGTTAGATTACATATTCGGACAACATATAAACACAAATTTAACACAATTCAGAAAATAAAATAATTGAAGACTTGACTATTTCAAGTTAAATTTAGAAGTTGTACATTTATAAAATATTAATTGCTAGGATATACAATCTTGTCAAGTCTTACCTATGTCTTAAACCCTGTAATTATTATACAGAGTGACTCATAGTGTCACAATTTGTCAATATTTCCCACATTGTGACTATTAATTTCCAACCAATTAGTAGTTTTGTGAACCCAAATAATCTGAATATTTTTTTAGGAATAATGCCTATGCACCATATCATAGAATACACTTTAATTTATTTACGATTCCAAATCATTAAAAATTTAACTTTATCATTATACTCATAAGAAAATGGGGAATCAAATGATGCTAAATAGTTATATTTATTTGAAATTATTTTATTTCTAAAACATTTAGACAACTCGCCAAAATCAAAATATAGACATAAAAATACTAAACAAACACCTGGTTTGACCCTAGATCCCTTGAGATATGACACCATCTGTAATTGTCTGCTACAGAAGTCAAATAGTTTATTCTGTAGATATTAATTGAGATTATAATTATTTATTAGTGAATGGAACAGTAGCAAGGTTATATCGTAACAATATTTCTCTCGAAATATTGGTACAAAGCCCGGCCGGCTACAGGATGAGTCGGGAGTGGGTTGGAGTTTGCGATGACTAACAAGGTGTAATGAAGGGACAAAACTGAAGTACACAAAACGCCAGGGGAGAACCTGACGCAATGGGCGCCACTTGATTTTATCTAATTTGGGAACCAAGACCCATTAAACCTAGACTACAGTTAAATTTAAAGTCGGCTGCCAGTTACGGTGATCGCAAGAGAAATCCAGTTTAACTCCTTACAACTTGTTAGTCCTCCTGAAAATGAAATGTCGAATACATAGATTTACTTTAAAATTTTAATAGGAATATAACCTTGGCTAGAAAGTTTCACAAAATGGTTTACATGGATTGTATATCTAGTTTAATATAACTATGAAATATACATTTAAATACATTAAGCCCTAGACTTTCACAGATTCGAGTTACATGAATTCATGTATCAGCCCAGATGTGGTGGTGGTATTTGGGCCCAAGACTAGCAACTCTGTCTATTAAGCTCCACTTCAAACATAATAAATAGTGTTCACTAGTAGGCTGACACACATCCAATAGTGTCACCACTATCTTGACCTTATATTTATGGAGTCAATATGATGCTAAATAAAGTCTCTGTTTTATTAAAGTTTCATTTTTATCATAAGCAGAACCTGTTTAACTTTAATTGTTATCCTTTGAAACTAAATATGTCAAAAATACATCATATTTAATCACCATACAACTTATGGGGTTTTACAGCTTGTGTGGAAATTATAGGAACAAATTAACTGCTCAAATTTAGGACTCACAGTAATATATATTTGAAAATCCCAAATATAATTTTTTTCTTTTCCCAATCATTGAATCCTTAATAATTATTAAACTTGCTTCAGTGGCCACATAGTCTAAGGTAGGGATGGCGAAACTTTTCTGACCAGTGTACCAATTTTGAACTAGTCTAGTGTATCACCTGTTATTTTCATTTTTTTTAATGAATGTTCAAAAATAAAAACCTGTTGAATAGTATTAAATATAACAAAGAACTCGAATAAAATTGTAAATATTTTAACAATGTCTTAATTTTAAAGGAGGACAGTTTATCAAATGGTCAAAGTGAGTGTCTTAAGACAATACTACTTTAAATAACTTTAGGTATAAAAAATATTGAAAATATTACCTTCAGTTGAAAACAGACTATTGATATATATGTTAAAATCATACACATGTAATCTTTCTCGTATTAGTTTGTAACATGTTATTGTATCTTAGTCAAGATATTTATATTCGGTTTGTAGCTTGTTTTTAACAGTACACAAGCTGCACTTAAGTATGAACCAAGACAATTTTTAACTGTTTACTTTACAAGGTTTATTGTGATATGATATTGAATGGCTGTCGAAAAATTATTTAACTAAAAAAATGTCATTTTTATTTAGTGTTTATCTTCTTCATGTCAGTGTCCCACCCAAATTGTGTTAATGTGCCATAGATTTTCCATCTCTGGTCTAAGGCTTTGCCCTCGCAATATAATGGACTGCTGATGGTATCCAGATTGAGGCTTGAACTCTGGTAGAGTGTGGTTTTACACTCTTACCACACAAATGGGGGTGCACTTACTCTAAATTCAACCTTCTTCATATCACACACCATAATATCATCCTATAATTGATGAATTAAGTTATCCGGGAAAGCGTGAGGGTACAGATAGTACATGAGATAATAGAGGAAGCAAGACAGATCGTACGGGCTTGTAATGAGGATGTTGGAGTACATGAGATAGTAGAGGAAGCAAGACTGAGATGGTATGTTCATGTAATGAGGATGTTGGAGTACATGAGATAGTAGAGGAAGCAAGACTAAGATGTCATGGACATGTAATGAGGATGTTGGAGCACATGAGATAGTAGAGGAAGCAAGACTGAGATGGTATGGGCATGTAATGAGGATGGAGAAGGAGAATGTGCCAAAGTAAATGATGGAAATTAAGTATGTAGGAAGAAACTGCAAGGGAGGTCAAAGAGATGGAAGGAGCAGATAACAGAAAGTGTCCAAGTGAGAGGAGAAGAATGGATGAAACTAAAGCATTAAGAATGGTGGAAGGATAGAGGAATATGGAGGCATCTTAATAAACTGACCCAGACACATGCTGGAAACAGTTTATGATAGTGAATTGATGATTTAGATATAATGATGTTGTTTTATTTCTCACGCCAGCTCCGGAAGAGATTCACCACCCCCCTGTTTCCTCCTAAGCGTGTGCGCAGCTGCCAGCCCAAGGTGCTCGAGAGGCGAAGGCAGATCCTGGAGCAGTATCTACAGGCCATGTTGAGGTTTGGACCCAGCCGGGCGCAGGTGTTTGCTTTCCTCGGAATACAGAGGCCCAGGCAGGAGTTGAGGTGAGACTTGTTTTGAAAGAGACCAACAGTCACAGCTATGTATATAGAAGGAACATCATGAATGGGGAAAGGAGAGGAGGTACTATTGGTACCAAGGTAATAGGCCCGGGCCCGACTCACATTTTTCTTAGTACTGTAGATCCTTATAAAGAATAACTTTCTTACATAACCTTACATTTTTCAATTTAATTGATGATTATAATGATTCATAATAATGTTTTAATTTACCGTTTTTAACTGTTGTTAATTTCTTTTAATATCTCATTTATTTTTATCACCTTATCTTTGAAAACATACCTTAATAACAAGTTGATTAGTTTCAATCTAATTTCACTCTTTTTTTAACTCTTTAAGCGGTTGGTAGTTTGTACCTGGTTCCATCCAGGGATAGTTGGTCAGAACACCTCCACAAGTTCAGGGAAAATACCTCTGAAAATGAAGGTCATACCTAATGGTGAGTTCCGGGCCGCCTCCTCCTGTGATGCCGGCAGTCACACTTTATGGAGGGGCCAACTCATGCTTGCCAAGGGCCAGGAAACGCTGGGGGAGGTTTTACCAAACTACCCAGTGATGAAGGGC
The DNA here is from genome assembly GCA_901482245.1 of Timema douglasi. NCBI lineage: Eukaryota > Metazoa > Arthropoda > Insecta > Phasmatodea > Timematidae > Timema > Timema douglasi. The sequence goes on from CABEEJ010003351.1 coordinate 69,827, forward strand.
TCTCTGACTAGTAGAGGTTGGTTTTTGTGCTTGCATACATGGCTCCACTTAGAGGGTATGTCTGTGAAGTTAGTCAGAGCTGCCCTAGGGGTGGGGGACGATTGTTCCTCACTACTTGCTGAGCTTTCTGCCGATTATGCCACACAGTAGTTTTCTGATCACAAGAGTCTCCGAATCAGATGTCCCAGTCTAACGAGGGTTCCATAATATGTCCATCATAAGTTATTTTGCTGTTTTACTTTAACCTCGACAAATTGTAAATGTACTTAACATGACCTTTGTGTTCTAGTGATATTGCCAAAGAGTTATGTGTTTTTTATTTTATTCTCTTTACATTTTCAATGTAAAGTTGGTGCACTGAAAAATATTTAAATTGTTAATGTTTAGGAATCACAAATCGAGGCTAGAATTTAAGCGTCAGGATGGAGAAAAACAGGAAATGCGACATTGCAAACTAATATTTGTTCCTCCCACAGTTGCGCTGAGATAATTCCCGTGGAGCAAGTGTTTGAGCATCAACCTATATACATGTACAAGAAAGACCCGTACTTGGATGGTGGCGTGAGTACTAATCTTCCAGATGTCGTTACTCAAGGAGTTCTGTCAGGACTTTACGGCAGCTTGAAGTAACGCCTGTGTGTATACAACACCAATCAAGGTTCGGCACATTAGCTCAGTTTGGCCACTTAGCTGATAGCTACAGGTTCAATTCTAGGCATGCCCAAATATAAATTAGCATTTGTAAAATTGAGGTTTCTTTTTTCGCATTGATGAGTTATGGCCGAGGGACTATATATTATGTATGTTCTAGAATTGTTAGTTTTGTGCTGATTAGGGATGTACAAAGCTTAAACCTTCCTAAGGAATAAAATTCAACATATTTTGTTCAGATTGAAATATTCGTTTTTATCCAATATCCAGCCCTAACAAAATTTTATTTGCAAGGAACATACATAAATATTAGTAGGTAATAAAATTTACTCAATAGCATCAGAACTGCATGTTGGCCCTCCTTGGTGGCCACATAGTCTTAATGCGCTACACTTGTGTTAGACTAGACTTCCAGAAACAGGGAAATCAGGGTTTGATTCCAGCCAGGTGCACTAAGGGTGGTTTTCTCTGAATGGTTTTCCATCCTTCCTCCACGAAAATGCGGGTGCACTTAATATAAATTAAACCTTTCATAATCCCTAACACATTGGGGTAATTAATACATAGGCATAAAATCTGTACGGGTAGTAAGACACAGTGCTCAAAAAACCTAGAGCAGGGTCAAATCTACTATTTTACAAATACAAATTTTGATTCCAAATATTCATTTTAATTTCAAATACTGAATCTCGAATTCGAATCTTGGATAAAACAAACTTTCAGAGAAAATAAAAATATACTGTAATAATAAAAAAATGAAAGTACTAACTAAATGTTAACATTATTTCTTATAATCCATTCATTATTACATGCATAAATTCTCTTTAGTGTTAAATTACCGGTCTGGGGTATTTCTGTTGAGTTTGTCCTATAATTATGTTGGTTCTGAACCATCATTAGCTAGTATTAGAACTTTAAAACAATTTTTGCTTTAAAAATCTAAAGGAAAAAAAATGATGTCTCAAATCTGATATTTCTCAAATTTTGAATATCCCTAAGGATTTGAGAGTGCCATTCCTTATTAGAACACTAATCATGGTACTGTACTTGAATGTATAGATTTAAATTGTGGTTTTGATACACAGATAATAATTGTACAAAATTATTGTAACAAATGAGGGAATACCATATTTTCTCACAAATAAGATCTCTTCACATATAAATCTCTCCCTTTATTTTTGAATAGAAAAAAGTTTCACATATTATACTCAACTTTCAAATTAAGTATTACAGTTAAATTTTACAATGCTAGGCTAGATGACTGAGGAATAACATATTTCTCTGTTTGAGCTTTTAAATCTGAATTCCTTACATCTTATAACGACTGAAAGGTTGAGAACTGGCCGGTGGCTTACAATAGCCTTGGAGTTGGTTTCGTGCAGTAATAGGTGGCGGATAGGGGGATGCCCATTTCCACTGGATCTCCTGACGAGTCTGTGGATTTGTGATCCAGGGTGTAACGTTACGCACCCACGATGGGCGCCATTTGTAACGTTATGAGCCTACGATGGGAACTCCATTTGCTACATTCTTCTAAATACTAATAACTTTTCCATACGATGATTCAGCGCGTAGATAGTTTATTTTCACAAATTTTAAATTACAGTTGAACCAGTTTTGTCAGTTATGTAAACAGTATTCATAATATACATTAAATATACACAGTATGCACATATATTCGTACATAGTGTTACGATCATTCGAAATACATCTACTCGATTAGACATTTCAGCAGGGACTCTTTTACAAAACTATGGCGCCTTGCTAAGCTTGGGTCTGTCTACCCCATAGCATTTTACTCTCAAACCCAGGTCACTACGTGATTTCTTTCCATCAACCAATGGGGTTATTCTATCTGAGGGCGAAAACTAAAAATAGACACGGCTTTACTATTCACCTGTTCTTAAATACTGTGTAATACAACCCAGAAATAAACCATGCTTCTAACATGTGCAGCTAAATGAAAGAGAAATAGAAACATGGCTGTCGCTTAGAAAAGATTAAATTTAAATTAACTGGAAAGAAGAAATATGAAAATGTTTACTTTAAAATATGATTTTAAATATTAATAAAGACGGAAAAATCAATATCGTTACAAGGGATTGATCGGAGGAGGGTACCGGGGACGGACCAACTAGTGAGAACTCTTGGTGATTTTATGGGGATATGAAGGCTAGTTAGTATATATGATTTATAACCAGATTGTAATTTAAAAAAGAAAAATTCAAACTGTAAATGGGAATAACTTTAGGATAACAAATTAACTGGACCTGAATTAAATGGTAAAAAGTCAGGTCATAGACCTATTTTAATATAAGAAAATAAAGTAACATAACTGTTTCGTAATATATTTTCAAATCTTTTCTATATTTATTTATTATTTGATGCATCAATTCCCTAATCATTTTTAAATGTGCGCGTATAGTAAATAATACCATCCTAAGTTTTTCAGCATTAACATTTAAAAAAAAAAAAAGTCTTATATGTTTCTAGCAACCTTATCTGTCTGTACCTTGTTCCAAATATGACATGCAAGTTAATGAGGTAGTTTTATTTTTTTAAACATTAAACACACTCAATTTATAGATTAAATAATGCACTAACTAGAGCTTTATTTTAAATTAAATATGTACTGTCCATGTAGAGTTAATTGCAATACTTTTGGTTTTCCTGTTCTAGGTCTAAACGTTTTAAAGGATAACCCACACATGAATAGCAGCCATGGCTATGTTGGGACTGCGAGTGTTTCAGACTGCCGTGTTTGCAAGCGTGTGGGTGCTGTATGCCGCTACCTATCTGGTGCGGAAACCTATTGGCGTCATGAAGGTTGGCCTAGGGGAAGATCTTTCCCTGAGCAAAACCCAGCTGGGCTGGCTAGACACAGCCATACTGCTGCCTTACGCCTTAGTACAGATGTCTTGTAGTCGGCTCGCAGACGTTGTGGGGCCACGACACACCGTCGCTGCTTGCCTTTTTCTTGCAGGCCTCTCTGTTCTAACATTTGGCTGGTGGGACAACTATATCACTCTGTTAGCACTTCTGGCGCTTAGTGGAGCTGCCCAGGCCCCTGTCTGGCCTGCCTGCTGCAAATGTCTGGCGGCTTGGTTCCCGGACAATGCACTGAATTCTGTTTTCGGAGTTGTGTCCACATCAGTTTACTTTGGCAGCATTGTAGCAACGGTATTTGCCTCGTATCTCCATTACCAGTATGGCTGGCGGTTCGTTTTCTTCCCCTTGGCTGTCCTAGTGATGGGTCTGGGACTCGTCTCGTGGCTAGTTCTCAAGATGCCAAAGGAGTACCAGTTGGTGGTTCCAGGAAAATCAACCCCGTCAAATGTCGTCAGAAGTAAACTCTCAACATGGCAGCTGTGGCAAATATCAATGGTACCACAGCTCTCGGTTGCTATGATGGCGTTGAAATTGGTACGATACAGCGTGTACCTATGGCTGCCAGTGTACCTTATGCAGGGGCTCAATCTGTCTGCAACAGCTGCAGGAGTCCTTCTGGCTCTCTTTGACGTTGGTGGGATACTTGGCAGTGTGGTGCTGGGTTTTATGGCAGATCGACACGCGTCACTGTTCCATACCTGGCTCGCTGTTGTCTTCAGCTCCTTTGCATTTTTAGTCTTCTTGTTTACGGCTGCCTGGGGACCTGGCTATAATGGCACATCTCTATTCATTGCGGGTGCGTGCGTCTGTGGCCCAGATGCCCTGCTTGGTGGTTCGGTCGCAGTAGCCATCGGGGAGCAGAATGGCCACAATTCTGGGGCTGCAGTGGCTGGCCTGATAAATGGGTTCGGCAGTTTAGGCGGTGTTCTCGAGGGACCTTTAGTCGGCTATGTTTCGGAAGTGTATGGTTGGAACAATATGTTTTTACTTATAATAGTGTTGCTCTTACTCAGCTCGTTTTGTGTACTCCAAGCCCTGATCGTTCAAAGAAGACAAGCGAACTTGTGGCAACAGTTGCCATTTCAAAACGGCGTTTAATTAGTTACCATTTTATTTTTTAAGAAAATTACAAATGAATTGAATGTTGTGTAGTGTTATAACTTTTACTATGACCTCTCAGGCATCATTCAACAAATTATTATATTAATTCAAAACTTGTGAGAAAAACACTATAAAACTTGTATGCATGCGCTACAAACACAAGACATTTGAAACCCATAAAACACAAAAAATGAAGCTTTTTTGAACATTGTTCTCATCATTTACAAATGGTTTGTTTCATTTGTTCTCTTGTGTATGCAATGCATCTACAAATTTTTACTTTAGGTTTTTCTTTATATAAAAAAATTCTTATTGGTCCGATAATAAGCTGCATCCTGGAAAAATAATCATATATATACACACACGCGTAGATACATACATACCTAATCACAATTCTGCACTTAGATCAAGAAACAACTCAGCACTTAATCAATCCTCACTAAATTTTTCACGATCCTCGCATACTCCCCTCACTTCAACAACATTCATACGCCGAGTCATACATGCTCTTTTATTCTCAAAACTACTAATGTCTCTCTTTTTCACACATTTGTCTACAAAACATGCCCAAACTAATGTAAGAAGCTTCTTCCACATAGACATATTGGATTCCCTTTCAAACTGCTTTCATTCAGCTTCCATTCATTACTGACGGTCCATACACATTTTTACACATTTATTTCCTAATTATCTCGTTGAAACCATATTCTCCTTGCTCTTGTGTTTCTCCTGACAAACACTCGCTTCACATCCATACAACAATGTTGACATTAACACACTTTTATATACTGCCATCTTTGCCTTTCCCATTTTCTTCATTTGATAAAAAAAATATTCACTCTGAAAATGAGATAATTTTTATTGGTAACAAACACACCATATTTCCTTTTAGCTTATCTAGCACTCGACATTCCTGCATATTTTGTTACTGAGTTTTTAAAATATGTGTGTTATGTCATCTCTTTTTTTCTGAAAAACGATTTATTTTATACATTTTTGGCCACATTGAAGATTCCAAACAAATACACCAAATTCTAATCACAATAGACAGAAAGTTGTGACTGACTGACTACAATAAATGTTAATATACTACTGTTGTTCACATGGAATGTATAAAATCTCATATTATTTCCTTCACTTCACAGTGTTTATTTGTGATTAAATTGAAACAAGAACTGTAATTGCCAATTTAAATGACTATCTTTCATCTCTTCAGTTTTTGAGGTGGTTTGGAATATATATTTGGAAGAAGGCACAAGAAAGGCGTTTAGAAAACATAAAAATGGGAATAAACACAATATGGCTTTTACAATGAATAATTGCTCTCATATACATATCCAATGTTCTTTTTCTCTAGATCTTTTTTAAAGGGAATATGCGTTGCACTTTTTACACGCCTCACTGATGAGTGAGTTCTGATATGATGAAACCTATGTCGACTTGGGCGTTAGAGATCGATTTTCTTCAAGAGGCAGCCATTACCTCTTTGTCAAGTGTGAACTGTGTTCTCCTTCTCATTGTAATTGCCATATTGTGTTTTTTTTTTACCTTTTTTATGTTTTCAATCCACTTTCCTTGTACTTTCTTCCAAGTTTGTATTATTTATAAATTAAATAACTGATATCTTACTAATTATTCTTGTTTAAAGGTGTGTAAAACTTACAAAAGCTTTGCCAAAAATAATTTATAGTTGAAACACACACACACACACATATATATATATATTTTTCTTTTTAAATTTTTATTTCCATCACAAACTAGTGTTAGTTTAAAAAATAAACTTAAAAACTTGATTACTTTTGTGATAATTGCTTAAATTATTATTTTAATACTAAATATGTAATTATTTTTGCACTATAACATTTTGTAAATTATATTTAATGCCTAAATTTACATAGTTATGCAAAGTATAATATTTTATCCAACATCAAATATATATTTTAAACATTCAAACTTTGATTCGAGAATATCTCATATTATTCAATTTGTCCTCACTTTGAATTAAAAAAGTGGACTTCACACTCTCGTTTAGTTGATTATCTCTTTTTTTTAGTGCCTTTTGATGTCATGTTATGTTTGTGTGCATATCATAATCCTGCCATTTTTTTAATCGTTTCATGAATATATTTATGTGATATCATTATAAAATTTGTCTTTCAAACTGTTTCTTGCAAAGCGTGTCTCAAAATGTTTTAAGTACCTTTATTATAGTAATAATTACCATACCAATAATGTTCTTCTTTACAATAAAATAGTATTAAATCATAATGCCTACTTCTTAGTTTTAAACAAATATTTTAAATTTGATTTGTGATTGTTACTATACAAATGATACATTTATTTGGATTTGTTTGTTTTAAGTTAGGTTTATCAAATTGAGATAATTTTTAACTCTTGTTTTAATCTTTTTTTTTAATGTTTCGAGATTTTGTTTATTGTGTATTTTGCACAAAAATGGTTGAACACTAGCAAGTAGATTTAAAAAATTTAATAGATCACAATTAATCATTGGAAGTTTTAGTAAAACTCATACAATTGTGTCCAAGTTTTCACCTATGTACATAATAATTTTCAAGCTTTCACTGAAGCACATCTGTTAAGCTCTTTAATGATTTTCAAGCTATCACCAACTTACATAATCTTCAAGTCTTCACAAAAAACAAAAGTTTCATTCTTTATACCTAAACTTTCGTAAAAACATAAATTTTAAGTTTTCACCAACAAACACAATATTCAAGCTTTCTAATGAACACATTCAAATCTCTATTGATGAATTCATTAGATAGAAGGATGACTCAGCTGTCAGTAAGTGTGTTTAAACATTGCCACACCATATTTGAAAGACTTTGTTTCTTACACTCTTGAGGAGGTTGAAGTCTCTTAGGGCCGAGAATAATAACAGTTCACTCCCTGCATGTGAAGCTCTATGCTTATAAAAACTGTATTTGAATGAACTTAATGGTCTCGGCCCTTAGTCTAGCCTTGGCGTGGCAGAAAGTTAGTGCAGCCCATTTGTGCTAAGAGCTGATCTGATGACTCTTAACTTTTACCATTAAAGCTGCCAGAACTGTTGAAATTGGCTTCCCAGATCTGTGCTTGTTCCAGCACCAGTTATGTAGGGTAGGATTGTATTATTTCACTAGAACTAGAACCTTATCTTCTATTATCGAACATTCTTAGAACTCGCTTCATATATAACTGTTTGGCAATTATTTCTTGTACAACCATGCAACAATGATGAAATAGCCACGGCACTCTTTACACATGAATTCATTATACGAGTGTCACTAAAAGTGTTAAATACGCTCTTTATGGTTTGTACAACAAATAGTGATGAATGAGTGACAAAAAATAATATTTCTATCACAGAGTGAATATTATTTACCAATTCAATAGATAGCTAAATCATTTTTTTTCTAAAAGAATTGGTTCTCACTCATAGGAAACTAGTCTGAAATATGTTAACTTTAAGACATTGAAGATGTGTTTTATATATTTATTCTTACTGGTATCGAAAGAATAGTCAATCATAATATTATAATTCTTGATACTTGGAATACTAGCTCTCAATGAAACAACTGCCATCTAAGCAGAACAGCAAAATACAGAATAATTAGTAATTGATTCTCTAATATTAGTTTATTTGCTGTTATTTTATATATATTTTTGGTTCAGTTAATAACCCTATCTGGGGAATTTAAAATACTTGTGTTTTCGATACTTGTTTACTCTAACTCTCTTTTAACTGTTTATAAATGTTTGACTTAGGTTTTATTGTAGGCAAAAATACATGCCTACAAATGTAATTTATAATTTTATTAACTATGTATGGTATGATTTAATACTAAGGTGGATATTTTTCTTTGTTAAAATTTAAAATTGTTTTTTAATTACTATTTACATTTTTTTTTGTTATACTATAAAGTTGAATAAATATGTTTTAATATGAGGTTGGAAAAAAGGTTAAACACAATTCACACTTAAACTGCTGTCACTGAACAAAGAAGTAATGAATGTTCCTTAAAAAAACTTAGGTAATAGCAATCAATTTCCCAATCTAGGTTTCATTCCCTACAAAATCATCATAAGGAAGTGTGAAATACGCAATACAACTTTTTTCCCCCCTCCCTTGTACCCCTTCCATGTTAACAAAAGTTCCTTAAAAAAATGAAAAGTTTTCCTCAAATAACTTTATGAATTAAAAAAAGCCACCACAAATTACAGGTCACATTTTAAATTGGTGTCCATAAGTGAATTTAGAAAATATTCTTAGTCTTTTATGAAAGTAAAATTCAATGATTTGATAAGAAATTAAATAAACATGTTTAACATATTATATATTTAACTTCGATCAAAATAATTTTTAAATGTTCAAGAGATTGTCTTATTTGACATAAAACAAATTAAATTGAGTAATTTAATTACTACAAGTTTCTGACATATAAAATATATCAATAAAACATGTTTGATATCAAAGAATGACAGAAGTCTTACTCACTATGTATTTAACTGAATTTTTTGTTTTTCAGATCTTAGTCAAAGTTAACTTTTATTCAAATCAAAGTCAAAGTTTTGGAAGCTTTCTACACACTTTCATATTCCCATTATTTTTTCAAAGCATATCAGGATTTATTGAGACAAAGTTTGATATTTGAGATGTAAAATTGTGATAAATACTTTTAATTTGTACATATTTTCTATTAGTTAAGGTATTTTAACCATATATTTGTATTTTAGACAACTGTAATACTCATGATGGCTACAGACAGGGAAAACCTGGAATTTTTTGATAACAAGAGAAACTTGGAAAAATCATGGACTTTAAGGAAAATCAGGAAATTTAAATATTTATCTTATAATAATAATTATTATTATAACTATACTACCTGTTTGGGTTATATACACTTACACTAATGTGTAATGGTAGGGTGATTGTGAGATGAAATGGAGGATCTACAGTTTAATGTGGGATCCGAACCACGGGAGGGCTGGCATTCCACACATTCACTTCACAAGATGTGATTAATACACGTCTTGTCAGAGGTGAAGGAAGGGTTTGACAATCAGATAAATCTGCGCCGAGACAGAGGATTGAACCTCAGGTTCCTAGCACACAAGTCTGACACCTTAGCCCTAGACCACCAGGTTACCAATTTCTATCTTAAAAAAACAACACACACAATTATTTGTAAATTATTCAAAAATGACGAACCCAGGTGGACAGAGGAATCAAACCTTAGACCCAGTGTAGTTTTTGGATTTACGAATTTGATATGGCTTTATCTGTAACCTAAAAACCATTTTGATTTTCTAAGTTAGTTCTGAACATTTAATCGTACAAGCGTTAAAAAAACAATCATTCAGCACCTAAACATTAAATCAAATATTTTGTTTCTCACTTGTTAGCAAAATATATTGCCTGGATATGTCAGTCTAATATGAAACATGGGCTCTTCTCCCCCCCCCCTTCCCCCCCCTTTCACCACCACATTTACATATAAATAATACCTTAATATTTAATATATTAAAATATCAACTTGTAAAAAGAAATTGTTTATGTGATCAATTTAGTAAACAGAAAAATTGTATTTACATAGAAAAATCATTAAAGGTTTTTTCAGGAAAAATTGCAGATTGTTGTCTGGAAAACCTGTAAAATTTGGTGAGTTTTGTTATTTAGGTTCTGTAGCCACCCTGATATATTTTACAATCATAAATTAATATATAATAAATAAAATGGTAGAATTGTTGGAAAATAAAGCACAAATAAAAGTAAACACATTTACACACGCTTGAATATTTCGATGTCTTATTGCATCTTTCTCAGGAAGTAATAGTATAATTATTTCATTTTACCTTCAAATCCATAATCTTGAAAAATTATGAACATAAGGAATATAAGTATAATAATAGGGATCCAAAAGGATATTAAAGATTTAAGAAAATGTCTGATTTTGAGACTTTACATCCATTACTGTTTCCAGCTTGTGGCCTGGTTCAGTTTTTTATTCAAGCCATATAGTTTGTACTACTGGATTGCTAGGCCTGTCGTAGCTTCATGTGCCTTATAATCTAACTTACAACTAGGGCAGGTACAAAATTCAGTTCTCGGCCGTTGATTTATCAATATACCCATGTTTTCATCAATGACAAATTTTTGACCACGCTGGGAATCAAACCCAGGACCCTTTGCTTAGTAGATAAGACATTCTATCTAGTCAAACTTCTTCATCTTCTTCTTTAGATATTGTCCGCAGCAGCCAGTGGGCTCAGTAGAGCTTCTTGGGGTTAATTAAATAATGGAGGGAGGGGGGGAGAACATAGCCGATTAAAGAAATTGAAATTTATGATGTTGATTCTGAAGTTTTATTTTAGAGAAAAGTTAATAAACATTTTGTTACAATTTAAACCACTATTTACATGATGGAAAGATAAAAAAAATTAGTACTTGAAGATAAACACACCACATAGGGGTCTCCCATTTTCCTCCAGCCATCTCTCAACAACCTAAAGATCACATGTGAAGAACAACTATTCGTATTTCTTATAATACGTCTAAATAGCTCGCGAGCTCACCAGCAAGTGTCCCGCTGCTAACGCTTCCCTTCCACCAGCAAGTGTTCCGCTGCTAACGCTTCCCTTCCACCAGCAAGTGTTCCGCTAGCTAACGCTTCCCTTCCACATAGTATCAAAAACAGACGCTAAAATCTGATGTGCTGATTGGTTAGCTGTTTGTGCCAAACCTCCCCTTTCAACTGCGAAGCCACAGGTGCATCTCACAACTTTCGGGTACAGATAGAATAAATCGCTACAATACTTAAAATGAAAGGTAAAAGTAATAAATATTCCAACAAAGACGACAAGAATGGGTTAAAAATGACGTTAATGAATTTAAAACATATATTGCTTACAACTTTGGTGATAGTTTAGACAAATTATAATTAACATTAAACCCCAAACTTTCTTATAATTAAACATTGGATAGTAATATAAATAAAAAATTAGGCCTAGAAAATAATTATACATTGAAGATGCTGAAGGCTATTGAAATAGGCCTAAACGATTGGAAAACAATAATGTACTTTAAGTTAAGTACTCTCAGTGTCTTTATAGTGTTAACATGACTTCTAATAAACTTAAGGGGGGATTTTGTAAAACTATATATAAAATGGTATTAAATCTATTTGAATATTATAAATACTGGGCACTTGCGAGATATATATATCATCTTATGTTCATAATTTCGAGATTTAAATTCATAAAATAAAAGATTCAACCCAACTATAAATTAGAATAATGGGAAATATTATTACACCATCTTACTACTTGTTCGGGTTATACGCACTTACGCTAATGTGTAATGGTAGGGTGATTGTGAGATGAAATGGAGGACCTACAGTTTAACGTGGAATCCGAACCACAGGAGGCCTGGCATTCCTCACATTCACAAGCTGTGATTAATATACGTCTTGTCAGAGGTGAAGGAAGGGTTTGGCAATCAGATAAATCTGTGCCCGGACCAAGGTTTGAACCCTGGACCCGAGGATAGAAGTCCGACACCTTACCCCTAGACTACCAGGTCACCTACAAGAAAATACAAATATTAATAAGTGTTAAATTACTGTTCTAGGGTATGGTTGTTAAGTTCTTCCAGTATTTATAACGGGTTCAGAACCACCCAAAATCATTACACAAGGGTCCACAATTTTTTTTATGATTTTTTAAACTCTTGAATCCAAAATTTGATCAACTCTCCCTTAAGGATTTGAGGGTCCCATCCTTTTTTGTTTCATATTCTCTTCTAACTTATCAATTCTGTCTTAATACTACTCTCTGAGGAAATATTGAAGTGTGTGTAAATATATGTTAGTGTTTTACCGTTATTGTGCTTTATTTTTATACAATTATATAATTTTATTTATTTCTTACTATATTATATTTTGCTTAGATCAATTTATTACATATATATTATTATAAATTTGTATTCATTTGAATGTATTTAAGTTAAATGTAAATTTTATACCTATATGGTTATTTCTATTATGTTGATTGTTTTACTGAAGTATTACTAAAAATGTTTGTCTGAAATAGTTTTATTGTTGCTAGACATTGAATAATGAATTCATATTTACACTATATTATTTTCTATTACAATTAAAATGAACAAAAAATATATTTTTATATTTTTAATGTACTTTATTTCCTTGCTATAACCTTTTTTATATATTTTTTTTCCCCTAGAACCATGGCTTAACTACTTGCTCAGGTTGTACGCATATGTACTAATTGCACTAATCAGTTAGGGATGAGTAAGGATGAATTTAGAGAAAATGTACCCATATTTGTGTGACGGGAGAATGGGAAAACCACCCTCGGTACACCCAACAAGGATTTAAACCCAAATATTCCTGTCACCAGCACTCTAGTCAAATAAGAGAGTGACACCTTAGACCATGCAGCCACTGAAGCAGATCTTTTATATTTGAAATGAAATATTAAAACCCTAGAACTTTTACTTTCCTCATCACTGCACTACTGATTATTGAAATCCTGCGAGCATCAAGACAAGTTGCTAGATATACTTTAACTTACTCATTCGTCGAGTCATGTGATCTGTTTTATAGATATTACCTGCCTTAGTGGTGTAGCTATATAACGCGCTAGGTTTCATGTCGAGCTAGACTGCCGAGGACGGGGAGATCAAGGTTTGAATATTAGATATATACAATTTATTTCCGTCCGACACCTTAGCTCAGTTGGTAGTGTGTCTGCCTACTGAACGAGAGGTCTCGGGTTCAATTCCCGGCATGGCTGAAAATCTTTCATTAATAATAATATGGGTTTACTCTTTAACATAGATAAATTGACCGCTGGGGACTGGATGTTGTGCCTCTCCTAGTCTTAAGCTAGATTATAAGGCATATGAAGCTACAGCAGGCCTAGTAAGCCGAAAAATATAATTATGGCTTGAATAAAAAACTGCCACAGGCTAGAAACAGTAATGGATATATATTAAAAAAAATCTTATTTCCATGTCACAAGACACCACATTGAACTTATTTCACAACTTATGTATAAGCTATTTGATTTTGAAATAAAATCCTGTATAATTACATTTACTGTTAATAGTATTGAGCATATATTTCCCAATTAGTATTAACTTTCAACAAATACATATCTGGGATTAATCTGTGCAAGTAATCTAATATTGATAAACTAATTTCTCTAATCGGAATCTGTTTTACTGAATCGGTACACCTCTACTGTAATCAATATTAATAAAATGAAAAGTTTGTTTGTCTGTCATGAGTGTTTCGCCACATATATAGCACATGCAGAGGTATAAAATTTAAAAATTGGTGACCCTTGTGCACCTCAAAGCTGTAATTTTAAAATTTGAATTTACATGTTTAAATTAATTAAATCAGGGTTTCTTCGAATCAAAGAAAAGTGTTGCCAGGGCAAATCACGCGGGACATTGCGTGGTTAGCCCTAGCAATGCCTGGTACTTCTAGTTTAGTAAAATAAATGTTATCAGTGTGAACTACAAAAAAGTTTTAAATTTGCTTTTTCTAAAAGGCCCACCCTGTAAATATTGAACTAATATGAATCTCTATGCTGAACATATATATGACTATACTCAGTATTTTAAAAAAAACTATGTCTTTGATTTATTTAATGTGCACTTTCTTAACGGAATAATTATAATCAGCACACAAAAATTTCTCTTGAGCGAAAGGGCCTACCAATTTTCCCAGGAAAGGTATTTTCACATACCTTCCAGGGTCCAACACGCCACGACCGGCAGACGGCTTTCATTTACCCCCTAAGAAAGTTGTGCTATGAATTTTTAATTCATCGCTCAATTACAATTTGTTTGTTTATGTTTGTTTATATGGTTTTATTATTTCTTTTTAACCTTATATCTGAAACATGAATAAAACACGAGAAAACATATAGAAACAAACA
>CABEEJ010003352.1:11852-70343 GCA_901482245.1 Timema douglasi
CCCCCCCTCCCCACCACCACCCTTGAGTACCCCTCTCATCACGCATCGCGGTTCAATAACTTACACCGAATCCAGTCCTGATGACGTTCGTGCGTATCCCCCGTCCTAACCCCCCCACCCCCCCGCATGTCATATAAAGGTAATGTCAACTCACAGACATGGACACGTGACCGCTAGACCGGGTCATGATTCAACTGTACATACCACTAAATGCACGGCAGGCGTGATGAACAGGACCGATGATAATTTGTAGGTGATTAAAAGTGACATGCCTTTTAAAAGAGGTAGCGTGTTTGAGCCATACACGGCCAATCATGTTATCGGATTAAAAAATGTGTTTGGACCTTTCAAATTTGATGCAATAGTTACTTCTAGCTCTAAAAATGTTCAAATTTTAAAATAATCTTCTGTGTGACTCTACTGCTGGTGAAGACTACCCGAAACATATATTAATATTATTATTATCATCACCGCGTCTTACTACCCATTCGGGTTGTACGAACTTACGCTAATGTGTAATGGTAGGGTGATTGTGAGATGAGATGGAGGACCTACAGTTTAACGTGAAATCCTAACCACGTTGGAGGTTTGGAATTCCACGCATTCACAAGTTGTGATTAATACACTTCTTGTCAGAGGTGGTTTGGTAATCAGATAAATCCGTGCTGGGACCAAGGATTGAACCCCAGACCCCCAGCACACCGATACCTTACCCCTAGACCGCCAGGTCACCCTTGAAACATACTGTACCTGTTAATGTTGCTTAAAGACAATGAAAGTTAACGAATACATTCATTTTGCGCATTTAAGGTGGGATTGTAGGGAACGCGAGAAAATATCAGTGTTTAAATTTTTTATAGCAACACTTTTTTCTTACAAAATAAATAAGATATTTCTTCACTAGAAACATAGTTAAGCTTTCTTAGCATTCTGATATCAAAAGTTTTTGAATATATGTCATGAACATTGCCTCATTAGTTGATAAACTTTTTTAATGATTTGGAAAAGTTATTAGGTACATTTCAGTACACCCTTGACAGATGTTCAAGAAATGTTTAGATCAACACGGGAAGAAAATTAAACTTTATGCTTCCACTGGAGCAATATTTGATTTATTTTTGCCAAAAAAAGTTTTGATATAAAAACTGCAAAAATACTTATCTCTTTTTGCATCCCTTAAACTTGAGCTTTAAACGAAGCAGCACCTAGTTGGTGATAAGAAAACTTTTGGTTTAATGGTTTGAATACCTGATTTTTGGGGTCCTGGAAGTAAAAATTTGACTTGGTTCGAACACCGATCGGGTACTTTGGGGTTAATTTTACCATGCTATCTATTTTCTCTCCCTCTTTACAAGCGAATTTCCATAAGATTCCTTAAATTTCAATTCCTAATCCTGTGTTCTGAGAATACTTTACAATTCTGATAACCGGATTACGCACTAAAATAAACATTCACACAAAACTGCGTGTAAAAATTTCTATTATTTATGTTTATTTTAGTTTTTTGTAATCAATGACACACACAGGTAAGAATAAAAACAAAGGCGTCAGTCTTGTCTCGTCTGGTCTGCCGGTGATGGAGAGGTCGGTGCTTTAATCCAACACGACGCATTAAGGTGCGTTTCCTAAAAGGTTTACCCCCTCTCCCTCCTTTCAAATTTAAGTAGGCCTCTTCTAAATTCTTTTTTCCCTGTTCTAACTACCCATAGGCTGGATTTATATAAGCGGAACAGTCACTATACAATCACGGTACAGTAACGACGTGGGACAATAGTATTTTATTTGTTTTGAATGTGATTGTTTACATCAACGGATGACGTTTCAACATCGATACATTCACGGTAAGGCCTCGCTCTTACGCTGAGAGAATATTTTACCATAACGTCATCGTAGCTGTATTATATAATACCACCCCTGGAGCTCTAGAGTGCTCTAGAAAGACGTTCTACCCACAGTCCTCTATCTACATCGTAGACACTCGATTGTATTTAAAATTAAAAAAAAAAATAGAAACCTCTGACTGTGGCCATTAAAAAGGGAATTTTTTTCCATTATATCCCGTATATCATGATAATTTTCGAATAATTTTTTTTTCGTCCTTCATGAGACAAGGGCACAAGTTAAAAAACAACTTCTTCCACTTTTCGACTTAAAGTTACTGAATGCATCCAAATTTGTCTACCTTTACTCTAAGATTTTATTCCCTGTTCATTCTAGCAACTTTGTTCTCGCCATCTATAATTGTTGCTCTAAAAGTAAATATACATTTGAAAAACGGCACATTCTTAATTCTACTCAGTACTTGTTACAAGCAGGGAGAACGACCCCAACTTACTGAAAGCCATCCAGCGAAATTGTACCGTTCCTGTATCGCGAGTGTACCGTTGCAGTATCGCTGATGTAACCGACCGTAATCTCGGCCGTATCATAACCATACCGTCAACAATCGTTACTGTATCGTGACAGTACCACTGATGTAACCAAGACATAAGTATAAATATCTGGATAGCCGTGACGGGTAATAAAACCCTGAGCGTGCAAACACTCGTGTCTGGGAATGAACGCGGGCATCCCCGATTATATTTCACTATTTATTATTCATATTATTATTATTAATAA
Source organism: Timema douglasi (assembly GCA_901482245.1). Lineage (NCBI taxonomy): Eukaryota > Metazoa > Arthropoda > Insecta > Phasmatodea > Timematidae > Timema > Timema douglasi. The sequence goes on from CABEEJ010003352.1 coordinate 14,472, forward strand.
TCAATGTAACCATTTATTTTTCCTGCTTTATTTATACAGCTAATTGTGTTCTTCACCCAATTTAGTCAACTTTGCGTGACCACGCCAAGAGAATTACATTTTGTCTGTTAAATACTAAATGCTCTTGAGTGAAGGCGGGGAGAGAGGAATTCCTCTTCGTTAAGGTAATGGCTTTGTGGAAAAATAGTAATTATTTTTGTTCATATAAACGTTAACTTAATTTTTGTTCCCCTTTAATGTTCGTCCTCCCCCACACAATGTATTTTAGCTTTTCTAAACTTTCAACCAATGTATTCGTGTTTTTATATCTCTCTATCTCTCTCTGAATATAGACAAAGCAATCGTTGTATCTGTCTGAAAACACAAAATACCCTATTTGCACGACAAACCAACTACTATTTAAATCGTTTATATTACGTTATCTGTGAATGGCAAGGGATGGGGGTAAAGCTGTTTGGGAAGGGGATTAGAGAAGGGTCTATGTTTGACAACAATTTAAACCATTCTATATTCAATTGTTCACTGAAAAAAATATGTTTTACTACTAAAAAAATTTATACATATTTTATGTCAAAAAATTGAAACATTAACAATATAAAATACATTGTTATCAATTTTTAAACTGAATTAAAAAAAAAGTTTAAAAAATTCACATTGATTGTTTCAAAATACCTAGTTTGAAAATTTGCATTGATGCTCTCTAGCAACCGTATTTGAAACAGTAAATAATTTGAGTACTTTACCCCATTTACACTGGTGATTGACGTAGATGAACTTCGAAACACTGATGGTTTATTAATGGGACTAAGAACAACTGTTAAGCGCTATTTTCGACTATGCGCTTCTTTAAATTAATAATGTGGTCCCTTCCGATTTTCCCCCGGCGTGGTTTTATTTTATTATTATCATTACATTTAACACAAAGTTTACTAACGCTCTAATCTAAGGGGTAATGAAAGAAAGGGTAGAATTAGAGGAATTGCATCAACATAATGGTGGTGAGAGGGTATGAAAACTACGGTGAAGTCAGCCATGTTTTAACAATTGACGACTACATTAATCTACAATTCAGTCTTTTGCGAGCCTGGCGCTTTAAGCCAAGTGACCATCAGTGTAGACACCACCACCACCACCACCACCACCACCACCACCACCACTACTATATTACTACTGCTACTACTACTACTACTACTATATTACTACTGCTACTACTACTCGAAACTGGTTTTTGAACATAAAATGAAATATAAAATGTGTACCATCTACGTCACACCTTGTGGACTATTTTAAATGTGTGTCGATAGATGGCACTTCACGCTCACTGAGACCAGAGGTGGAGTGTAGTAGGATAGGTCAGTGATGTACGGATTGTTCAACAGGATAGGGCTGACCCGTGCGCCGCACGAGGTGGAACAGTGTCAAACGGAAAACACTTCTTGAGTACCCAGTGGGCCAGTGTATTAGAGTGTTTAAGTGTGTTCTGTTTCATTTGCCCTACAATATTGTGGGCCATCAAAGTTAATCAATTTATTCATTAATATAATTATGTTGAGCTTAACCATACTGTGCTTCCTTTACAAGTGGATTATTACTATTTTGCATATAAATAACGGGGTTAGTAACTGAGTATCAAAGCTCAATTAGGGAAAATTTCTCGGTCAGCGATGTGACGTGAGCTTATAGTGACGTATTGGTACTACGTTGCGTCGGGGAAATGTAGGTATGTAGTGATAACAAAAGGGGTACAAATATAATAGATTTAAGGAACTAAATTAAGTATAGGAATTAAGTTATGGTATAAGAATAGACTTAGAGAAATGAAATGGATTTATTATATCTTTATACTATTTCATGTATGTACGACATGTATGGTGAGGCACAATAAAAACAATACAATAAAAAAACAAACACAAACAAAAACTACTAGTACTACTACTATGAATCGACTTTATGCACTTGTTTGAAATCAACATTGGATTGTTAAAATTACTGTACACTTATTGTAATTATTAATTCAATTATCGGTCCCGGCAAAGATTTATCTGATTACCAAACCCTTCCTTCACCTCTGACAAGACATCTTGTGAATGTAAGGAATGCCAGGCCTCTACCGTGGTTCGGATCCCACGTTAAACTGTAGGTCCTCCATTTCATCTCACAATCACCCTACCATTACACATTAGCGTAAGTGCGTATAACCCGAACGGGTAGTAAGACGCGGTGCCAATAATAATAATAATAATAATAATAATAATAATTGGCATATTTTTAATAATCCTAATATAAAACCTGTGACGCTTTTTAATTTTTCATACGGATAAAGTATTGTTATAATTATAATTCTCTGGATTATGATGGAGTTTGGCATTTTATGAGCCTGCGAACTCAGAAAAGTAGCTATCATAATTCTGTACGTATATAGAAGCTAGGACTATAGCTGAAAATGTTAAACAAATTTCATTCATACTTGATATTTATTTGTTATATCGTCATACCTTAAGACCAAATCGTGATTTTGATTCGAACACAAAATTAATGGTAATTTACCTTTGGTAATATTTGAAAATTCTTTAATTATCATTCTATAAAATGGCTAGTAAAATTTTGTTCCAAATCGATGTATCGGGATATACATGATAAATGAATGTTCTTTTTTCAGAAAAAATAATAATTTGAATGTAGTTTAATGATGACTTATTATTAAGAATTTGTAGTTTTTAAAATTATCTATAACAATTTGTTCAAGATATATATCTGAAAAGTGCTTCAAATGATTATCATAACAAATGCTTTTCTGAAGAAAGCTTATGAAGCCGTAAACTATTGAAAACATATTTATGAAGAATTTTGCTCCAAACTTTATTAGCCTATAATTATGAGAAAGTGTGTACTATACGTCGTATGTGTCATACCATCATTTTTCAGCGATAAGAAACTCGCTTAGGACTAGTATCAAACCTGCAATGTTTCTCCAGAGACACATCCTAAATACAAATCGTTTTAAATGGGCAGCCCCACCCAATAAAAGGATCGCTAGTGATTATTTAATCTTCCAGAAAATACACCAAGGGCAAGGGATTTCTTCATCTGAATAGACTGGGTCAATCTCTATCATTTCTTGAAACTAATTTATTCAAGGTTTGTTGAGTATCTATATTCTGTCACATCTGCTAAGTTCCAGGTTTGGTTAACCAACCCATTTCTCACACTGCCATCTCTTACGGATTTCGTGGCGAGCCAACTTTCGCAATTTATGGCTGTATCGACGCGAAAGTAAATTTGTTACTCTACCACTCTCTTCCCTGCCTTTAAGTTTGTTTACCCACGTTGATCCCTGATTACGAATTAAACTCCCTAATAATTTATTATCACTGCCTAGAAGTTGCCATAGATTTACAGAGAAATGACGGAAATAATATTTTTTTTAAAAAAGGTGTCTTGCTATTTATTGATAAGTAGTAACAAATTGTAGCTGCTCTTTTCAAGAAAGTTTTGGTGTTTTATATTTTGATGGACTGTATTTTATAACTTAGACTCAAAACATATTAAAATAAATTACTTTTACAAAATAAAACAATCAGCTGTGAAACCAGTTTCATATACTTAGAGAATTGTTACAGGATCTATATCAGGAGGAAATCAGTTTCCTACGCTTGAGGAATTGTTACTTACTCGTTGGCAGTGGTCACCAAATGACGGACCGTGGTCCGCATCCGGACCGCAAACACATTTTTAAGGAGCTTGATGGAATAGCGTTAAACAGAAGAAATTATGCTATTCCGGGGGTGGGTGGGTAGTAGACATGGAAAGCCTGCAATAATAAATAAGTGAAATAATTAAAGGAAGTAAAATCATGTTTTTGAATTATAATTGTCCTATAGGGTTTGAACTTGAGTCACTGTTAAAGGTTTGCTGGACTACGAAGGTATGTCGAGATTTTAAAACTGACCTTCATCAAAAATAATTGGGGACCCCTGCTTTATGGGATTAGAAACTCGAAAGATCATTGCCGCACTTACAAAAGTAAGCCCGATTTCCCTATATTAAGCTAGTTCTATCCAGTCCACTTGATTACACCCGATCTCTTTCAGCAATTCTAATGTTAACCTTCCATCTGCATCTAGGTATTCTCAATGGTCTCTTCCCATTAAATTTGCCAAACAATACCCCGAACAAGTTTCTAGATTCTTCAATTTGCCTTGCTTTGCCCACCGTAATCTACGAGACTTGACTATCCTAAAATGTCTTGTAATAAGTACAATGTATGTAACCTCTTTCACTCCCCAGTATCATCATTCCTTTCTGGACCAAGTATTTTCTTAAGCACCTTGTTTTAGAACATCCTACATTGATTTTTGTCATGTCAGGTAAGAGACTAAGTTTCACAGCCTTAGAGAGCAACCGGTTTCATATGGATAGAGTTATTTTATCTAAATAACCGTTAAATTTTTTATATCATGGTGATTTATTGAAGTAGGGATATACAAGCACTCAAAAATTTGATTTCGAGTCGAGCTTTAGTGACTGCTTGAACTAGACTAGAATATTTTTTTATAAAACCATAACAATTTGAGTACTTACTCGGAGCTTTCAATTTTTTTTCTTAAATTGCTAGCTTAAACTAATCAATATTTTTAATTTTAAGATATAGTCCTATAACGAATATAATCCCTCAATATTTCCTTTTGTCTAATTAAAAATATAAAATTGTAAAGCTATCTTAATTTTTTTTTAAATTTGAATTTATAAGATTATGATTTTTTTTCACAAATAAATGTGATTAATTTTTTTATACTTATTTATGGTTTATGCATGGATATAATACAAAAATTCAACTAGAAATATTTCTTGTAAAAATAATGTTTTATAATACTCGAACTAAAATAAACCTGATTTTCATTCAAACTCGACTCGAAGTGAAAAATTCCTACTAGCATAGTCCTAATTTGAAGTATTCAAATTATATTAATAAATTGTATGATGCACCAAAAATACTTTTTCTCTCTTTATTTTAAAATAGATACATATACTAAAAACTCGTAATACACACTGTTGAATAGAGACTCAACCAAATAAAATAAAATTGATGAAATAATACATCATACATTGTTAGAGAATCATTGAGAGAAGAGGAACATCTTTTTCCACCAAAAAGCTTAACAATAAATTTCAAATTGCAAAGTCCTTAGAAAGATCATTATTTGCTTCTAACTCATAAACTATTGATTTAAATAAAAATATTTGAAATAAAATATTTTATATTATTTAATAGTACTAAGACTTTCCAACAATAAATTATTTCGTATCTAGAATAGTTGTGTGGATATGATCAAAATCTTGGTCGGGTGAACGGGGGGTGGTATTTCCTAAACAGTTTTCCACTTTCCCTCCACGCAGTTGTGGGTTCACTTCCTCTAGATTAAACCTTACCAATTCATAATCCATTAGCGTGATTTGTACTTAGGCGTATAACCCGAACGGCTAGTAAGACGAGGTGCCAAATAAAAAATAAATACTTTCTCTCGACCTCTCGGATAGAGAAGTATTGTGATCGTCAAAAAATTGAAATCAATATTTTTATAAATGTTGACGTTTGATGACCCATAAAACCATAAAGGGTGTTTTTTACGATCCCATCTGTGTGTTTGTATCTTGACCTAGAGTCGAAACTATTTTACTGTTTGGCCTAGAACTTGGTATCCAGAGTTTTCTTAAGGTTACCCCGAGGAGTTATTGGAAACATATATCCAACCCTAAAATTAGGAGTAGTTTACCGAAAGGCAGAAATAAAAAAAAAAATTCCCTCAAAATCTGCTTTAAAGATTTTGATTAAATTTTGTATTCAGACACTGTCTAACATTAAAAACAAAGATATATATACATATATAATTATTTACTAATAAGGTCTTTGAAATTGAGTCTTATGCTCTCTGGTTGACAGAGATGTTACTCTTTTTTTCAAAGTTTCTGTATCAGTGTATATTATTTCATTAATACTCTTTGGTGGAATGTTTTGGCAACAATGTATAATATTTTGCTTCACAAAGCCTAAGAGTTTTTTTTCAGAAATATTTTTAATTTCAGATAAAAGAGAGAAAGTCTGTGTGGTGCACCGTACCATTTATTTTATATACCTATACCTAAGCACTAAAGGAAGGTAATTCACACTAGTTTAGTTTGTCAGGAGAGTGAAAGAAAACCAATTTTACATATCGTTCTTAAAATCTTTCCGACATAAATTTCATTTGTTTTACTCTTATTTTAAACCACCTCAACGATTAACGATTCCAGTTAAAGTGAGTATGTTCGGGAACGTTTCTATTCAAAGGAATGAAAATAATTGACTCATCCCTTTTGATATTCAAGCTTAAAAAACAACGTTCAGAACTTGAGAGTTTTTAGTTTACAATTACGGTGTTTCAATGTTGTCACACTTATTGCATTAATACGTTCTTAAATTATGTCAATACCATTTTTAAAATGAATACAAAATAGGTGTTGGGTGATACTTAGTCTATGACTCGATGCTATTGATACTGATACATTTTACAATATTTAGGAAGCCTATTAGTCTTCGTGACTGTCTGTTCCACTTGAGAAATATGTACTTTGTTAATGAAGTTTATATTCTTCCGGTACCTACTGAATTGTTTTATTCCACTATACCTTATAAACAAACCTCTAAGACTAAACACGTTTATTACATAAGTGGAGTAAGGACGAGGAAAGTAAAACCCAGAGGTAATATACCCGCATCTCCACGGAGGGAAATTGAAAAACAATTTAGGAAAAAAAACAGTTTTTTATGCGACTAGAATTTGAGCCTTTATTTCCCCCTCACCAGCAAACCAGGGGTGAACGAGCATACTTTTTGTTCCTCCTGCCCAATAATGTGGGCCATTGAAGACTCGTTGTTGAGAGGTTATACTGATTACACTGGTATGCAGTTTAAACTGTGTTTGATAATCATAAATAGCCGATTTTAGTTAATTGAAGCGCCCTAAATCTAAATCTGTATTCAGATTTTCCGTATCACATCAGGTTTTTATTTAATTTTAAAAATAAAATCGAAAAAACTTGAAAATTGGCGAAGTCCTTTTTTTATTTAAACATAATGTAAGTGAAATAACTGTTTTTAGTTATTTAAATTGTCCTGAATCCCACCTTGTGTTCAGCTTTTCCCTATCACATCAGGTTTCCCTGTAATTTGTCAAATAATAACGAAAAAAAGTCAAAATCGATAAAGTTCATTTTAGGCCTATTTATTTATATGTGATAATCTAAGTTACATAACTCTTTTTAGTTCATTAAAGTGTCCTGAATCCTAATCTGTACTCAGATTTTCGGTATCGCGTTAGATTTTCCTGTAATTTTTTTTAATAAGAACGAAATACTTCACAATGTTATAATTGTTTTAAAAACGTCGAATTAAATTCATACTTTGAAAATAAATATATTAACGCAATCTATCTTATGAAAGTTTAAAATAATTCATTGATTAATTTAAAAAAATCACTTACGTAAATGCGGAAGTTCCAAATGTCTAGTTGTCACTCGAAACCTTCCTCCGTTTTGATGCTCTGCGGTGATTATCAGATGAATCCCCTTTTATGCACCAGCAATAATCCGCCAGCATTGCTTTATTTAACTTGCCCTGGTACCCTACTTCCAAGATTTTAATATCCTGATGGAATCTTTCACCCTGCTCCTCACTCATCGCACCAAGATTTTGGGGGAAATAGTCAATTCTGGCTATATAAAAAATAAAGTTTCACAGTCATCTAGCAACCTAGCCTTCTGAAGTTGGATAACATTTCCTCGGTGATTTCCCTGTAATTTTCTTCCTTTCGGTTACCAATAAAATGTTCAGCCAATCTCTTAAATGAAACTAGTAAACTTTTTACGTTTCGTTCACGGAGGACGTGAAATGTGGATCTTTCATTAGGTCACTTATCTGTGGTCCATCAAATATGCCATCTTTAATTTTTTCCTTGGCTTTCTTGGGAAATTTTGTTTTTAGATATGGAATAACTTTGGTTTTGCTGTCAAGGCTGGTAAAAACGGTTTCATAATCCCAAGTTTAATATGGAGTGGTGGTAAAGGAACTTTCTATTTAGGGATAAGTGGTTCGTACAACACATTTTTCCTCCCTTGTACAAGATCTGATCTAGGAGGCCAGTCTCTTATTTCCCAGTTTTAAGAACCTTCTCTACTATTCTATTCACAAAGGAAACAGGAGAATTTAGAGATTTCTGACCAAGGAGAGTTGTTAATATCTCAAACTCCCCACATACTATCCACATATGCTCATCATATTTAAGCTTCTCTAACATGAATTTCATGTAGTTATGTGTTTCTTTTAATTGGACGGAATATACATGGCGTACAGAGGGAAGTAAATTGCCATTATGAAGAAGAACTGCTTTAAGACTTTATAAACAACTATCTTCAAATAATCTCCAATCAGTGGAATCGTATTCAAGGCCAAGCGCATTAATTAAACCCCCTGTATCGTTGAAGTACAAAAGTTAGCCCGTTTTAGAAAAGAATGGTACAAACTCTGACTCTTTGTGTCCATACCATGAAAATGTTGTCCCAGGGGTAGATAATTTTTTTTCTTTCAGTCGTGATCCTAACAGTTAATTCTGAACCAACTTTTGGTAAATCCAAGTCTCTGACTAAATCATTAAGTTCACTTTGCTTGAAAAGTTGAGAAGACTTGAATATCTCATTAGTCTCAGCTTCTGCTTCCATTTCTGAAAGATTCTGATGAATCTGTTTTTTCCAGCTTCTGTGGGGGATGTTGAATTGGCACTTAATCACTATGAGGAACAGGATTAATGGCAGGTTTTTAACTGTGATATGACACAGCGTGTCTATTTTTACTATTTATACCTTTCACCTTACATAAAAAAATAACAATCTTTTAAATGTTCTTGAGGTTCACGCCACACCGTGGGAACACCAAAACCTAATGATTTCCACTTGCCGTTTAACTAATGATTCATATTCACATTACATGAGTTACACACACTATATGGGTACCATGATTTGTCTTGGTCACCTAGTTTTACTCCAAAATATGCCAAATAACTTTTCTTATAAGTGTCAGTAATGTTTCGTCTTTGTTTTGGCAACGTATAACTTTCACAAGTATAACAAAATAAATCGGGATGAGCAACACACGCGCGACGTTACATTTTAAGAAACAAAACTTTTGTTCTCAAATATTACTTTACATCTAGATCCGAAGTAGATTAAACACCGACAGAAAAATGACAAATTAACTTGCTTGTAACCATTGACAAAACAGGAAGACGTAACAATACTGTGTTAATAGCTACGCACTAGACAAGTTAGCAAAATTTTGAAAAAAAACTTGTATTTCTCAAAAATTTGGCGTGATGGAACGAAACTAAATATGGGTTTTGCGAATATCCATAAAGGTAAACTGAAAAATATAAACAACTTTTCTGAAGCAAAATGGTTGCATACCAGTGTATTATATTTTATATACTGTCTCGATTCGTGAGAGATTTTCGTGAATTTCTCCAGAAATCAACTGAAGACAATCTAACATAGAATTTTGTTTTGAAAAATAATGTCTTAAGGTGGGATGGAAGGGGACGCAAGAAAAAAATCAGTATTTTTGCTGTTTTCATAACAAAACTTCTTTTGGCCAAAATAAAATAAAATATTGCTTTAGTACAAGCATATAATTTAATTTTCTTCTCATGTTGATATCAACAATTCATGAGCATGGTGGCATTATATAACAAACATTTTAAATCAAGACAAAAAGTTGTGGCTAAATTCCAGAACACAATTTTTTTAGGTCAAAATGTGAAGAAAACTAAATTCTGTTTGTACTAAAGCAATATTTGATATATTTTGGCCAAAAAAATTCTTTTTCATAAAACGGCAAAAATACTGACTTTTTCTCGCGACCAGTTTCATCCACCTTAAGAGGATCTTCTCTAAACTGCAGACCCACAACCATGAAGATTAGAAAATGGTTTCCATCAATTGCGGTTCTTATAGCTACTGATGGTGAATTATTTCCATTAAATACATTCTTTTTCAGTCTTTTAGGCTCGAGCATTTAACCATGAAATATTTACATAACAATTTGATACATATTTCGATAGATAATTACAATCTGCTTAAGTGGCTACATGGTCTAAAACGTCATTCTCGTATTATACTAGACTACCGATGACAGGGAAATCGGGGTTCGAATACCGGTCAAGTGTACTAAAGGTAGTGTTTAAAAAAAATTAACACTCTTCATCCATGCAAATGTGGGTACATTCTCTAAATTCAATCTTCTTCATCCCCGGCTTATTAGTGTGATTAGTACATATTATGTGTATTACGTTAGTAAATTATTAGAACGCTGTGTTAAACAAATACATTTAAAATATCATTACAAGTGAATATAATTATATATGAGAGATGTTTATTTACCTTATCCTCTCTCGTAAACCTCCATTATGATCTGGCCGCTAGGAAGAGACTTGCGATTAATGTATTTAAGATTGGGAAAGCAGTAGTAGTATCATTATCATAATTAGATTCCTGTTTTGTCCACAGCAGTTGTCTTTCTAAAATATAAAAGTCTCTTTTTTAGAGTTTACATACAAAATAGGCACAACGCCAATTTCACTCCCACCACTAACCCATTCAACCTTATCTTAAAAAATTACACCAGGAATCTTGTATGAGATCATGATTCGAATATCTGTGTCCAAAGTTTTCTTAAATATTAACGCTTGAGAAAAGAATAATCTTATCTTAAAGCTAGAAAAGTTACTTGATCTACTCTCATGTATTTTTTTGTACATAAAGTCATGTGATCTGCTGCAATCACTTTTAATAATCACTAATTTCTCCTCTTTAGGCAACATATCTGAAATAATAATAATACTAAGCACCACGCCTTTCTATAGGTTTGGGTTATACGTTTAAGTACTAATTACACTAATAGGTTAAGAATTGTGAAAATTGTATATAGAGGATGTGAGCCAGCATTTGCGTGGAATTAGAGTGGGAAACCATTTAGGAAAACCACCCCAGCTCACCTGAGTGAGATTTGAACCTCAATCTCCTCGTTATCGGTAGTCTAGCTCAGCACAAAACTATTAGCTAATTACGCCACAAAGGCGGGTTACATCTCTAAGCCGACCCTTATATGTTATTAAGGTCACAGGTTTCATTGTTTAATAAATTAAAGGACATTTTGAAATCCTTCTTGAAGGCTTTAATAAATTTAAATTCTTTAAATTCTTTAATTACTGGTTCTAGGATTCTTCAACATACAAATCATGTAATTTGCAAATGAGATGGCTTCCCAAATATTTTCTATCGCTTCTGCTAGTAGAATATTATTTTTTTCAGGGTATGTAAATAATAATTACTTAAACTAACCAGTACGATAACGTTATTTATTACGATATCCTATAAATGAGGTTATATTAATATTCATATTCATAATTTTACACTACCTTAAAATAATGATTTTTTACCGAAAGCTAAATTAACTTTTTATTATTTATTATTAGCACCGCGTCTTACTACCACTAAATTAACTTAATTGAACTTTCACTTACTATATAATATATATATATATATATTAAATGTAATGAAGTTGTATTGTCACCATAGGTAGGACTTAATACGGTACAGCTCATCCTATTTTGGCTAGTAATATTTTTTTACTACTTGAGGATTTATTATTCTGTATGTGAATGAGGGGAATTCAAATATGTAAGTATCCCATAATAAGCTAATTTTGATATAAGTCCTTTACCTCTCGAGTACAGATATTACTATTAAAAATATCAATAAATCATGTTTAACACTATATATTTCTCATAAGCTATATTAAATTGATGTTAGCTAGAGTGAACGTATATAAAATATCAACATATTTTAAAAGATTAAAAAGTAACTATTTTCATCCTCCTTTATTATCCTTCAAGTATAGTCTGAATACTTTATATCATATTCTGAAAATTGAAAAATGACACCTGGACACGGGAATCGAACCCGGGACCTTCGGCTTAGTACGCCAATGCTCTTACCACTGAGCTATCCAGGATTCGTCCCGTGCCCATGGTCATTCTTCACTCATAGTTTAAGGCAGAGTCTAAGATGGACGTGCGGAAGTCGTCAGCTTATAAACATGTGATTATATGAGATCACAGCCATCAGACCACGCAGCCATTAGCGACTCGGTAGTTGGCAATTTAGCAGCCATTCGACAATTATATATATATAATTGTACAGGATCTTGTATATATTCANGTAAGAGCATTGGCGTACTAAGCCGAAGGTCCCGGATTCGATTCCCGTGTCCAGGTGTCATTTTTCAATTTTCAGAATATGATATCAAAGAGGGAATATCCCCACTAAAATGCATTAACAATAGTTTCGGCTATTTGTTTCATGAATACTTTATATTAATAAACGCTAATAGCATCGGAATACCTTGTATAGCAAGAGGGAGGGGTGGAAGAAAAATATCGAAAGCCTACTATTTTCCTCAAAACCCAGCGAAAAGATCTCGTGTATCAAATTATATTTGCCTTTTTTATTTTTAGAATTGTAACGGTGCTTCCAATGATTCGCGGGGGGGAGCGGAGGGTTTGGGAGGTGGTGGACTTCTCCACTATAATTTACAAAAAAAAACCCATATAAAAATCAAGTTTGATCGTGTGAAAAAGTTGAACGAGCTATTTATTTTGACCATGATTCGCAGTGTCCGCCCTTATCTCAATACGACGCCGAGTTCGGTTTGCCGTGGCTTGACCGTTCACCCCTCCCCCTTCTACTCCAATCGAGGACTGACAAACGTGATTTATTGGGAGTTTAATCTCACCCCCACCCTCCTCTTCTCCTATCCGCCCACAGTGTCATGGATGACATTGGATGGATCCATTCGGAGGACTTGAGTATCGTGGTTTTAATGGCATTTTGCGTTTCCGCCCACGTAGAGATTTGGAACGTGTAAAAAGTTGTTGGAGCGAGTATCAATCAAATAAACGGTCTAATGTGTGGTTCGTCTCCGTAGCTTAGTGGATAGAGGGACCAGACACGAGTTTAAGAGGGACTCTGATTTAACTCTGGCTTATAATAATTCGTCCATTCGCCATTGAAGTGTTGCTAACTGATAGCTGTCAGAAGATTGTTTTTCCCAATATTGAACACCACTAATGTTAACCCATTTGGAAATTACTATTATTTTCTTATAATAATATATTATTAATCAAAGATGTTGATACAAGTTTCTAATAATACTTAAGGACTACCGTATAGTTGGATTTTTCGTATCTTATTGAAATAACAACATATATTATAAAAAAAAGGTTTTCTTTTTTGTTTCGCTGTTGTGGCAACAAGGGATATTATAGTGCATGAACAAATAAATTAAAAATGATTAAATTTACAGTTTTATTTTTTATAACTCGAATTAGAAATAAATAAATATTATAACTTGGAGAAAGAGCCACACAAAAAATTAGTTTCAAAATGACACGTTTTTATTTTGTATTATTATTATTATTATTTAGCACCGCGTCTTACTACCCATTTGGGTTATACGCTTTAAGTACTAATTACGCTAATTAATTAGGAATGAGGAAGGTTGAATTAGAGGAAGTGAGCCCGCATTTGCGTGGAGATAGAGTGTAAAACCATTTAGGGAAAAACACCCCCAGTTCACCCGACCGAGATTCTAACCTCGATCTCCCCGTCCTCAGCAGTCGAGCTCAACACGACTAACGCGTTAGCCAACTACGCCACCGAGGCGTTTTTTTTAAACAGATGTGTATAAAAACAACCAAACATGGTGTGTATGATATCATTAACCATCCTTACTTCGTCTAGTTTGCCATCTTGATTTATGAAGTGAACGCAACCTTTTAGAAGCTCTCATTTGTAAAGCGTTTTTAACCAAACCAAATACACTGCTTTCACAAAAATAAAATAAAATAAAATCTAAACGTTTATTTTCATTAGTTTGTGTTTCAACATTGGAAAAATTATTAAAAGAGAAAGTAATTAAAAATAAATGGTTTGTTGTGAAAATTTTGATCTCCAAAAGTGATAGCAGTTCAACACATGGGCTTGCCAGATCATATAGCTGAAAGTCTTAACTATCAAACTTACACCCCCCTCTCCCCGGTAAGCTTACCGGAGTGTACACGCTGGAACTTCAAGATAATGACTGATGACGTGTATCAATGGTCTCCCCTTTTATTCTTCAAATAGTTGACATTTTCTCCATATGCAATGTTTACTGTGTCGTGTAATAGAATGCCGATGACAGGAATAACTAGGTTCGAATCTCGGTCAGGTGTACTGAGAGTGGTTTCCCCAAAATGGTTTTACATGCTCTTTCCACACCAATGTGGGTACACTTACTATTAATATAACCTTCCTAATTTATAAAACCACTGGCTAACAGTCGTGAGACAGACCAGTAATGAAAATTACACAAGTACCACACAAGCACTTATAATAAAATGTTAAAAAAAATAATAATAGCTAATTAATAATAATATAAATAATACTAATGTCCTTTATTTATTTAGGTGATGTTAAGGAGTTAGCTAACCTTATCTTCAATTTGGCCAGAGTTTAACTTTAACATATAATATTACATTTATTTGAATACAAACACATTTTAATAGTTTTAATAATAAATAATTCACATTAGCTGGAAATGTTTACCAACCTGCACACACAAATTTACAACGCTTAACTGATTTACGTCTGTGCTTAATTTACTTTTGTAATTCAATATAAATTGTTTATTCTATCGATTGTAAACGAGACACATAGTTAAATAATTAATTAACTTTGCTTGAAGTATTTTATGTGGTTACTGTACCTGTGTAAAATTTGCTACTTTGCATTACTAATAGATATTAATTTGTACGCAACCACAGTAAAATTTCAAGTGGTTGCATATTAATGCATGTAATTATATCAGTGACCATACAAATTAATCATGGATAATTAATTACTTTGTTATGTTATTTACTTTATATGAGTCCAACATACATTTTCAGGTTGAGGATGCTTTGTGTCGGGCTTTTATGCAACTTTCAATCACATAACAAGAGATTTTAGATTTTTAGATCGCGAAAAATAAGAAATGTTTTTTTTAATGTGTAGGTATAACGCATCATACTATTTTTATTAACTGTGGGACCCGTAATTATTTTAAGCAAATTTAATGTTTTTTTATTTTATTTTAAGATTAAAAATATTTTCAGATTATTTTGTAGCTTTCAATATATTAAACTTTTTTTTCAATGCTTATTCAGTTTATATAAATAATCATATACTACTCTAGTGTGCTTGGGATAAGGAAGGTTTCATTTAGGTGTATATACACTTATGTAAGGAGGGATATTGAAAAACCACATAGAAAAAACCCTCGGAACTCACGAACAGAATTAGTTCCCCAATCTCCCCACTATCGGTAGTTCAGTCTATTGCGAAAATGACGCGTTAGGACATTCGACCAATGAAGCGAGTTATTAATAACTCAGGCCTGCAAAATATTAGTCACTGAAAATTGTCTGCAACTTTTGACTAATTCTAAAGGTATTTGGTGTGCGTATTTTATAAATAGCCATGATTTTTCCCTAAATGGATGTGAATATATCTCCATAAGCTTATTCTTATGTATGCTGGTGAAAAACTAATTTTATTACAAAAGGTTAAATAAATATTTTTATTTACAAACAATGTAGCAAAAAACAATGTTAAAAATGTTATTTATATTTACAACTCCTTTTAAAGTATTTTTATTTTGCTTTCCAAGCTTTGTTTGGTACTTTTCTTCTATTGCGTTTCATCTCGTGAAGCATCCAACAGTAGTTTATCATCATGTTGACGTTCCATTTTCCCTGGTATTTGTAGTTCAAACTCCTTTTTATCTTGATGGAATCTTTCCTCCTACTCCTCATTAACGGCTCCAAGGTTTTCAAGAGAGTAGTCAAAATGAACGTTCCGAAAGAGCATCTTAATTTATCTATCTACTGATTTGAATTTTTCTAGAATATTTTATACTATTTGTTTGTTTTTGGATTCATCTTTTATACAACTTTCTTAAAACAATTCTAGATCCCTCTTTCATCAGTTTCCATTTTTGTTTCAGACTCATTGCCTTGATGAGTTTTCGGATGTTTGGTCCGACAAAAATGCCTTCTTTCAATTTCTTTTGACAGTCCTATAAACATCTTATATACATACTCGTATTTAAAACACTTTCCTCCTTTTGGCAAAGCTTTTACCAATTGTTTCTTAGCTCTAAGTTTGATTTGAAGAGGAGGAAGGAGGACTTTCTTTTGGGAAAAATCCAACTTTCTTGAACAACATTTTATGTTTCCTGGTTTTAAAGCACTCCTGATTGGCCGATGTTTTTTGATCCAAAGTTCACCTTTTGCTAAGTGACCCAATTATACAAAAAGCATGAGTACTTTATATATCCTACTTTGTGTCCAAGAAGCACGAACAATATCTTAAAATAACCTATCATACATTTGTGAGATTTGTAGTTGAGTTTAGTGAGACCTAAGGCTACATTTTTTAAATGTATCTAAGAAGCACTGAAATACCAACTAGGACTGAAGTATACCTACTAACATTGTGTAAAAACACTATTGTGATACTTCTATTCGATGAGTGAATAAAGAGTTGCCACCCATCGCCGTTGCACTAAATGTTGCATCAGTAAAATAATATCACTACATTTCACCAAGTCAACATCTTGTGAAACAAATGGAATGAAATATTTTCCGATATTCTTATACCTTAATAAAGAGTTGCCAAAAGTCAATAAGTACTTTTCCTGAAGCCTACAGTTTAACACTTTTGTAAAATATTTAGGAAGACCTAGGTCTTAAAGTGATATAAGTTTTTTTGATGATGCATAACTTACTGCGCACTTTGTATCACACGGCTATGACGATCTGATTAGATGTATTTCTTACTGTAGGATTACTTATTGGTTATTTGTTGAAATTAGTATAGATGTATACACGATTTATTTATTTAATTACGCCTTCAGTATTGTGATATTAAAACGATACCATTTTTATTCGTTTTCGAACTGACACGGAAAGCCTGAGCTAGTGCTTGTTACGGACTGAGATTTTCTCTGTATTACTTTACGAACAAGCTGGTTATATACACCTTTCTTCTTGGACCCCTTGTCTTCAGTGTTAAAACCTACTAATAGGAAAACTCCTGGAAACTTGATGTTGTAAAGGCTAGCTTATTATTGGGTAAAGGCAGCCAACTCATCACCTGATTTTCAAATAGAACGAAGAGTTTTTTTTAAATAAACAAAGTTTTAAAACGTATTATATTGAAATTACTTCTGAAAACGCCCGATCGTCCATGGATGGAGTCTTAAAAGAAAAATTTACATACAGTTCTTTGAAGAAAAATACGCTTCATCCATGCCTATTTAAATAAATGAGAGGGCTCCAAAACAGTACCAATACATTATCTGGATAAATTATTCAACTAATTTTGTGAGAAAAATACTGGGATTTTAAACTATATGAAGCACCTTGAAAATTCGTATCATAGTCTTGGCCATTCTTTTGAAAATCGATAGGTGTATCTTTTAATGTATCTGGATGCAAAGGAACTGGTATTTCTGGTCAATGAGATAGAATATTTATTATTTTTTATATTGTGCCCTTATACTTTAGAATAGTAAAAGTAGCAGTTATCACTATGTCCTTATCTTTTCTCATCTTTTTACCACTGTCGGAGTTCTTCTACATAAATAGAGCTTTCAAGTTAGATAGTGAAATAAAATTTTTAATTTGTGAACAAATTGTGTATGATATAATTTTTTTCTTTTCTGAATTCAGCATCTGAAGATATGTAGAAAAAAAAGTGTGAAAATTATTCAAACAATTTCTCCATCACAGGATCGTGTAATTTAATTATCTTTTGGGGACGATGGATTATTGTCATGTTTACTAACTATTGATGGTAGTTTAATTTTAATGTTAAGCCATGCTTTAGATTTGTTTAACCAAAGGAAATAAAATGTGGCTCTAGGTGATTACACTTCCAAGTCTAAATTAAGTGTATATTTGTGTTGAAAAATTCATTAAAGAATTATATTAGCTTTTTCCTAAAGTACATTACCTCTACATTATTATTCCTTACACAACCTTAATGAAGAAAAATTAGGCTCATGTATATAAAAATACTAACAATGACTGTACCCACAATGTGCACTAGGACTAAACGTCTAGTTATAATCTAGTTTGATTTATAGGTGACGTGCTTTAAATTTTGGTCGAATACAATGAAGATTTTTTTTCCAATGTAAAGAGACTAGAAATGTAGCGCCACTTGGAGTAATTTGATTATATCATCGCTTACGTCACACAGTAAACAGCAGTTATATTTTAATATGAAGACAGCCAAAAATACATATTAAAAAAAAAGTAGAGTAATGATGTTAGTTGGACATTGGTGTGGGTTTTAAAGGTTTATTTATTATTTAAGGTTCCAACCTATTAACTGATTTTTAACAACTTAGATTGTCATCCATATAAGTTCCTGAATATAACGCTTTGGCTTGTATACTGGGTGGCGCCACAAGCTCAACTAATCAGATGTCTTTTGACATCCGGTGCTATAATCTATTCTCTTTACATGGTTTTTTCCTTAATGTTTTGACAAACTCCCATTTACTAAAATATGGGCAAATTTACTCTCAATTCTACCTAAATCATCCTTTCCCCCATGAGTGTAATTAAATATTTAGAGCTCGGACGGGTGATAAGACGCGTATAGTAAACAAAAACATTAATTTAGAATGCATCCTCTTTTTATTTTAATTTGGCTATGGTCTACTGCCCTTAAACTAACTTGGTAGTGTTTTATTTGTAGGTGACAGAACATTAGGGACTACCAAACGGGGAACTTATTTGTTATACCTTTCAAACCCCCTTCCAACTGTAAACTTTTTGGTACCACTCTTAGGTGAGTGCTATTTTGTTTCTAAAGTAGGTTTGTGATCATTATATGAAAAGCTTTTAGCTAATAACTTGTAAGGTTAGGTACTACTCTCTATCATATTTTTGTAACTACACATTTTTCTGCTCGCTATTTTCAAGTGTTGCAAGGTTTCATACATTTTCCTCATATATATTTTTTTCCCTCGAAAATTAAATGTTAAGAGATGGTTTTTGCCACTGTATTTTTAATATATTCTAAGTTTTTATGAATTTTAACAATTCAAAAGTAATGCCTTACAGTTTATTTCTTTTGGTTAAGCACGCAATGTGTCAAAAGTAATAACAAATAGTCTGCACTGCTGTATTTATTTTTCTTTCACACTTTAAAACCTTTTAGTATTATAAACACTGGCGTTCACATGGCCTAAGGTGTCATATTCACAGTATAATTAGTCGTAAGTAACGTGGAAGTCCAATATTTAGTCTCAGCTTGATTAACTTTAGGTGGTATTTACACGCAGTGTTAAATTTTCTTAGGAAATGCCTTTTAAAAGTAATAACACATTTTTTGGCCATGGTTAAAATTAATAACTATTTACTGTGTTATTTATAGGCATTTATATATTATCTGACAGCTGAATATCACATGACTGGGCGTGAAAGTAGATTTATTAGCTTTCATAGCGGTTAGATAAGGCCCGTTCTATTAAAATTGGACTGTAGATTATCACTGTTGGTTTCCAATCTCCTCAATATAGTTATGTGGGGGATTTTTCCTAACTCAATACCTCATCTCTACCTCATGGATTGAACAGTTAAATAACCGCCATTTAAAACGTATTACATACAATTGTATCATTATTTATTATACAAATTTAGAATTTTTCTTTTAATGTGCTCCATGTCATACTACGTATCCCGCATATTTACACTAATATAATGGGTTCAAGATGAGGAAGAAAATATTTAAAGGAAGCCTAGCTGCATCTTCAGTAGAGAGATTGAGAACTATTTTTGGAAAAACACCTCATTAGGCCATGCCAGTAATCAAACCCGGAACTCTCCAGCCACAGACAAAAAATAAAATACTGTCACGTTTCACAGTGGTATTAATGGTTCTTATTAATGGTAGTTCTTGATTAAGGCGATAAACTAAAGACTATAACTAATCATATTTGAGAGATATTAGTTATAATTACTCCCCCGCGAGATTGTGAAAGCGGATGTGGTGCGAATGATTCTGAGTTCACCCTTTAGCTAATAAATTTATAGCAAAATGAAATGATAAATTGGTCAATATCACAACATAAACACAACATTTTAAAAGGTTTTATTATTTAATATAAATGTAAAATAATTTTAAATACATAAAATATACTTTATACACACATGTATAAGGGGATATGGTTATGAAGGTGAATTTAATGAAATTCATTAGCATTCACCCTTTTTTTTATTACTACCTCATCTTACTACCTGTTTAGGTTATACGCTTAAACGATAATTACTATAATGGGATACGGATGAGGAAGGAAGTATTTTAGGTGTAATTATCGCACATTTACGTGGAAGGAGGATGGGAAATATTTAAGAAAAACCACCCGCATTAGACCTGACTGGGATTCAAACCTCGTTCTCCCCGTCTTCAGCAGGTCAGTCCAATATGAGTGACGTCTTAGACCAATCGGCCACTGAATCTGGTACCACCCTTGTTGACCAAACAGGAAATCCACCCCCAGCTTCTAATTGAAGAGTGAAACCCGTTACCAATGAGTTACAAGCAGTTAAATAATTGATATTAATTTTATTAATTTTTATGTAAACTATTATATTTTTTAAACTTATGTAATAAAAATAAGTAATATAAATACTTGAAGGCTCCGGATTTATTAAAATAATGTTTGTATCTATGCTTCAAGCTATTATTAAAATGTGTCATGTCTGCTAACGCCAGTTGAACAAAATGAACCATTACATTTAAAGCCATCTGCAATGATTAACAATTAAATCGTGAAATGAATATTTAAGTGTAGCATGAAATTAAATGCATATAAAATTAGTATTTATTTTACAAACAAATTTTAGTTCTATGTACAACATTAAAAAAACACAATAAATGTAAAAGGAATTTTAAACGAGTTTGAAACTAGAATAAAATAAAATTTCGTCGAACACATACTTTTTTTTATAGATCAAAATCATTGTTATTCTAGTAGAAACCCTTGAATATGTGTGGTTTTAGAGTATAGAGCTTTATATCTGGATATAATTATAATTGAATAATTTATTGGAAAAACGCTTTTGATGGCTTCGATGGTAACGACATTGTTATACATTTGTTTTAAAGCGTTTCATATTATCAGCCAATATTTACAATGACATGCGTGTGTCTACGCAGATACATGCAGAACGATTCGAAACTGTTACAGTACAACGCTCATTTTATCAATTGATTACATAGAGAAAATCGGCTATCGTTTTGTGTTTAGTATTGTTACAGAGGACCGTTCCCATTTCATGTGGCCAGTTAGGGTGAAATGACCGCACTGTCCTAACAAGGTGTCCAATTTAATAACCGACCAAGCGACGATCTGGTGTGGTCATTCTTATATATGGTTTTAATATAGGCTTAAACTTGCTTCGGTGGCCACATGGCCTGAGGCGTCACTCTGACACAAGACTAGACCACCGATGACAGGTATATCGGGATTCCAATCATAGTCGTGTGTACTGAGGGAGATTTATACTAAATGGTGTTCCATTCTCCCTACATACAAATTCGGCTACTCTTCCTCCACATTCCTTATCCCTAGCTCATTAGTGTAATATATGTAGATATATAAAACATAAATTCAGTATGTGTGTGTCCAGAAAAATGATTACCCACTACTAGATGGACTAAAATGGTAGAATGATAGATGGGTTGTCTCATATAACCAGAAAAGTCTCAAAATGTGAGATTTAAAAATGGGGAACTATGAATTTGGGAGTCTTAGGCTTTTTTTTATATTTAGACCGCCCATCAGATATGGCGAGTAATTAAAACTTAGCGGGCAGATTGAGTTACTACTCCAAATAAACAAACCGGTCTTAGAACTTGATATTTCAAAGTTGGAGTTTATGAAATGGTTCAAAACTTTCAAAGCTAGCAGAAAAAACACAGGTGTGGTATTAACCTAAACTCAGCAGGATGGTAAAGTGGATTGCCTCATATAACCAGAAGACTTAAAATAGTAAATTTCAAAATGGGGCACAGGAAATTTGGGGGTGTTGAAGGGTGCAAAAATAGAAAAATCTTTTTAGTGAAGGTTAATAAATGAAATTTGGCAGGCAGGTAAATAATCAAAGAGGTTTTAAAATTTTGATTATATTTAGGCCTACTCATTTTTCTCGGTTTACCATTTTTACCATCTTAATTTAAATGACGCTTTTTATACTTTTATTTAACCTTTTTACTCTTTAAAAAAATTTGATTAGATTTATACTTTTTTTTGCTCTATTTATCCTGTATGTTTTTTTGCACGTTTTACACCTTTTCAAACTTTTTACTCTTTCTACCATAGTACATTTCTCCGGATTTATCAGAGGCTTAGCCATGTAATTAATGTAAAAAGATGTTAAAAGGGCAATAAATGGCAAAATGGCCAAAAATGGTAAAAAGAATAAACAGTAAATCTTATCACAGAGGGCAATAAGGGCACAAGTTGCAAAAAGGGTCCAAATTGTCAAAAAGAGAATATAAGGCATAGTGGAGCAAAAATTATAAAAAAGGCAAAAAGGGTGAAAATGGTAGGACGAGAGAAAAGTAAATCTAATAAAAAACAAAATAGTATAAAGTTTATAAAGAGTTAAAGAAATAAAAATAGTAAAAATAATTTAAATCGGTAAAATGCCCAAGAGGCTAAACACTGTGAAAAGACCCAAAGTTCAAAAAGGATATTATTTTATTGTAAAGTTGGAAAAATGTCAAAAAGTATGAAAAATAAAAAATAGAAAAATGGTTCAAATGTGTAAAGAGAGTAAATGGGGTAGATATTATTAAAATAATGCTAAAATAACTTTAATTGGAATTAATTACAACCCTTAAACAACTAATTAGTATGTATGCTGTGATACTCTACTTTAAACTTTACTATTCCCAAAATATAAGAGTTCAAAGTACTGTGTATTAATAGAAAAGTTATAATTTAATCTTAAAAAGAAGTGTCCGCTTTTTAAAATACGTTCGAATTATATCTCTATTTTGATATTGTTTATGAGTCTTTCTACTTTCGAATTTTTAATCACAATTTAAACCAATAAAGGATTAATATTCAAACAAAATTTAAGATGTATTTACTATTCCCTGTGGTTAATCTTACATACTAAAAGTAATAAAACTACTTTATAAATTACCTGTGAGAGGCTACACCAGCTAGCTAGTACAAAATGAGTATAATTTGAACAGGCATTAAGATGCGGTACTAACAAAATAAAATAAAGTAGGTGCTTAAAAATACTATTTAAGTCGTCAGGACGAAAGATATTGAATTACCACCGTGGTTCGAATCCTGGCTGTGTTGACTTAAGGGGTGATTTCTCCATCTTTTCTTCACGCTAATGAAATACTTTTCATAAATTAGCTTCCTTATCCATACGAATAAGATCTATTAATATCATTGCTTCGAGTCTTACCAACCAACCAGAATATCGGCATATTTACACTAGAGGTGTAGGGATGAGGAAGGTATAATTAAAGGAAGTGTTCCCAAATTTGTAAGTAGGGGGATTGAGAAACCTTATAAGAAATTAAGTGTCATTAGGCCTAGAATGAAACTTATCACAGACTTGGTGAACCAGACAGGATGAGCTAGACGTTTAGTTATATTGTTCACCGATGCTGGTATCATTATAATATCACTGCCATCAATTTAATTAATATATTTTATATTAACTTATTTGTCTTGTGATACGATATAGATAATCTATTATTGAGGAAGAGAGAGTATATATACAGAAACTATTATATTTTCATTCAGAATCAAACCGTGGCATAGTACACTTGAGGTTAGCATGATAAAGGTATTAACACTAGACTTTTTTTTATTGGTAGCAACATTTTTCAAATTTTCATTTGATAATAACAAATAATTACTCTTATTACCAAGTTGCCGTACAATTTATTTTGTTTCATCAAGCAGAATACTCAATCAATCATTTAAATATATTTTTTATGCAAAACAGTTAAAATACAATAATTACAGATTTTAGAAAAAATGAATAGAAATACAATGGATTAAATCATATTGATGAATTCAATAAAAAATGGGCGCAAATACTAGCAGCATTTTATAAATATTTAAAATATGAAGTGATTCCTTTCAACAACAATTCCACGATTTACAGGTTTTAATAATATTTTTAATGAGAGCTTATACATCGAGGGTATTCAAAAAATAGTTGAAGATATTCAAAGAAATAATTTATTAATTAGAGATTAAAATTAATAAGATAGTATATTTTTAACTCGATTAGTTGAATTTTAACATTTATATTTCTAAATATTAATATAGACTACAGTTAAGAGATGTATTTGAAAAATTGACCTATGATGCGTCAACAGGACAGCTAGTAAAAAAAATGTTTACGAAAAGAACTAAGCTTTTGACTTTAACATAATGCTCAACTAATGTTGCCTAATTTGAGTTTATTTAATATATATGTTTAATATTGTTACAGAAGACCGTTCCCATTTCATGTGGCCAGTTAGGGTGGGGTGAAATGATCGCACTGTCTTAACAAGGTGTCCAATTTAATAACTGACCAAGCGACGATACGGTGTGGTCATTCTTTGATATGGTTTTAATAGAGACTTATACCTGCTTTGGTGGCCACATGGTCTGAGGTGTTACTCTGACATGAGACTAGACCATCGTTGACAGGTATATCGGGATTCGAATCATAGTCGGGTGTACTGAGGGTGATGTATATTAATGGTGTTTCATTCTCCCTACATGCAAATGCGGCTATATTTCCTCCAAATTCCTAATCCCTAGCTCATTAGTGTAATCTATATATATGTATGTATAAAACACAAATTCAGTACGTGTGTGTGTCCATAAAAAAGATTACCCACTACTAGATGGACTAAAAAACTGAGATTTGGAAGAACGATAGATGAATTGTCTCATATAACCAGAAACGTCTCAAAATGGGAGATATCAAAATGGGGAACCATAAATTTGGGGGTTTTGGGTGGTCTAAATATAAATACTATATATTTCAATTCTCATATTTTCTACCAAGGGATCTTTGTCGATTTGGTCTAAGGGGCGGGGGTAATTAAGGTAGCTGATAGAGATTACACCTGAATTACTGTAGAAAGAGGATGGGAAATCCACAGAAAAATCTAACGTGTGAAAAATCCAACCCTTGCGTGTCCAACAAGAATTCGAATCCCGGCTTCTCCATCAGTGGCCTTGTTTAGTGAGAATGAAACGTATCAGACTACGTGGCCATCGCTAGTCCAGTTTAGATGAAAACGATAATGGCAATACTTTAAAGAACGACCACTCCCTTCAAATAGGCATAGCAATGATTCTTTTTATTGATCTAAAACGTGGTGCCACCATGCATAACATTGGCTGAAACAGACTAGACAAAAGGTAGGGAATACACTATTATTAATAACATATTGAAGTGACGTTAATAACTCATCAGTGGCGTGTCGTGGAGTGTTGGCAAGGGAAGAAGACCTTGTCTAAACTGTGCCTGTCATATGTTCTCGCTCACTTGGGCCATGTTTGTACCAATCCTACATATGCTCTTCTCTGCATGCCTCACACGGGAATGTATTCCCCTCAATACCTGACCACCGAGTGTTCTACTAAAGGGTGTGAACAATTCACAGGTACAATATTAAACTAATGCTACTTACTCTGGCAACAACCCACGGCAGGACACTGATAACTCCAGGCATAGTTAAGCGTTCCGCACACGAACGAATTGGAAACAATCCTATTTCGGTAAACTTAATTCCTCCGATGATTGAGAGGGAAGATAATATTAAATGTCACTGGCAGCCTCCAAATATCAAACTAGGCGAAAATCTTAAGGATAGTTGGAAAACTGGACAACATTGACAATTGATAGCGTAATACTCAATGGCTGCTTGTGTTTGGTTGCCACTGCTACTTCTATTTCATTATCCAAATAATTAACCACAAACACAATGATGTAGTACACTAATGTATGTGTATTGGTTTTAAAGGACAAGTTTGGTTGTGAAAGGAAGGACATAATTTACTTGTACAGTCTTGTCAAATATTGATTGCCTTGTTAAAAAGCCCTGGAGCTATACATGGTAGTAGTAATAGTAATAGTTTTTGTATTCAGGAGCTATAACAAAAAAACAACACTAATCCTAACTTATTTTAGATACCCTCTGGGGTCAAACCAAAGATATCCTAAGCTAATAATCCCAACTATACAGTGGGGCAAGAAACTATTTTAATCTGCTACCTAAATATTAACACACAGGTAACTAGTATTTATGGGCACGTATACTAAGTGTAATACTTGTCTAGTTTGACAGTCAGGGGCAGTTTGTGCTTCGACTCCTTATTGGGTGTACTAAGGATGGTTTTTCCTAATTATTTTCCCACTTTCCTTCCACGCAAATGTGTACATATTTACCATTAAATTCTATCTTACTTATCCTTAAACAATTTATTACTTACTCGCTCTATGGCATTAGGAATTATTTTTTTTACCATTATAAACACCTGCAAGCTTTTTTTTGGGATTTCTTATTGGTATTTGTTAACATGATCATTTATATTTTTATTATTATAAACGTGATAGTATGGAAAATAATAGCTAAATCGATTCAAATTAAAGTTGGCTAAACCGTCACATAGGCCTACTGTAACAAAAATATTCGATTATTTATAATAGTAAATGTGCATAGAAAAGACGAAAATTGCTAAGTGTTGTAAGCAATAATATTATGAAGAAACTCTGGCACTAAAAGAGAGGTAAAGGGTTAATCCTACTGACCAAAGAATAATATTTTCAAAGAGTGAAGACATCCCATTTAAATTCCATCAAAGATAGTCCACTTCTATGAAATAAAGATATTTGGAGTTTGATATGGAGACTATTTCTGATCACCTTATAATTTCTTTGTTCACAATGTTTAACTGGTCATGCTGCTCCCATTCCCCCCATTTTATTTTCTCTTTGTATCTACGTAGATCTCAGGGCATTTCCAAACCCCTCAATCCCCCCTGTGGGTACGCTACTGACTTCAGTACACCCGCCTGGAATTTAAATCCTGACATCCGCATCAACGGCAAACCAAATCAAACCAAAATAAAGTTGCATTAAGCTAATTTTTTCCATAGATGATTGTTTTAATTATTATTAAGTCAGCTAGCATTTTGAATTGTATAATCAAGAGAAACTTAGGTAGTAGCGTAACAGATCGTTTATACCACTTACATTCTACTTGAATTTTAGCATCTTCCAATGACCATTAAAATTAAATTAAATAGTACACATAAAGTTATAACCTCAACAATCATTGCGACCCTACCATAAAACATGCCATGACCCCATGGGTCGTGACCCCTAGGTTGAAAGACACTGACTTAAACCGCTTGACCACCGGTGTGAATATCCTGTACACCCTTATCCCCCTACCCCCAGAACTACACCTTAATTACAGTAGCCCCATGGCTTCTTTGGTGCTGACTGACAGCTCACAGCTGACTTCTGACAGTCAACATTTAGGTATATACTTAATTTTGACTGTCAGAAGTGACAGCTGCTAAACACATGTTTTTGCAGATCATATGATTCGGTGTAGGAATATATAATTTGGTCTGGTAACTTTTCAAAGCCGTCAGCTGTCAGCTGTGAGCTGTCAGTCAGCACCAAAGAAACCATGGGGCTACTGTAGGCAATACAGCTTGAACTACACGACGCATTGAGGTGCGGAAGCCTGGAATCTTCGTTAAAATAAGTGAAAATTCAACAAAATTTAAAAATAATTTTAAAATGAGAAACTACTACACGAGGCCCAATCTCGCTGTTGTCAACTGAATAAATCAGGAAATTGCTCTTGAATGCTATCCCTGGTTTGAGCGTACGCTTATATCTAGAATCACGGATAATCAACCGTCAGATAGGCTATTTATTAAGTCAGAGTATAGATAAACTATTTTATAAGAACAAACTTGTTTTGTCAAAATAAGGGGAAACATTCACGTAAATCAAGCAATAAACCTAATATCTTTAAATACTCGGATAGAAATAGGTGGTTTGTAATGGAGTGTTAATCAATAGCAAGATTGAAACCAAATAATAGTACTTAGCGATTTAGTGGTTAGAATTAACTTTTTTTTCTTCCCAATGCCATATTTAGAACCTTCCTTGATATCGTAACTGTACCCCACCAATTTACTAAAGATGATGAAACCTTTACTCAAAAATAAAACATTGCTTTTGGCTAAAGTTAAGTCAATTATAAAACACCGTTTTCGTAATGATTATGATTGAAATCAGTTATATTTTTCTAGGAACATTAAACTACAGTAATGGTTATATCATGAAATGGTATTCGTGTTTGTTAAATGGTTCATTAAAAAAAAAGTTTTGCTCTGGCTATTCAAAACGACCAGTTTAATGGACTTATGGAATAAGCTATATATAGACAAGTTGGAAAACGTTTTAGCGGCAATGTGAACTTTTACACCGCATAGACATGATATCGACCTCAATTTTGTATAAAGCTTTATTAAAAACAAAATAAATATCTAAATATGATCAAACTATATTTTTTATCATTCAATTATTTATAACTACCACATATGTAATCCAAACACATCAATTGACCTATTTTATCAGACTACTTTATATTGTAGATTAATGTTCAACATAAATAATTAATACATTATTATTTACCACTTTTCAAAAAAATAAATATTTACAAAATAAATAAAAACTTTATTATAAAAGCTATTTACATGTATGTGCAAAGTTTGGTTGAAATTGCTGGAAATATTGAGGTGTTACATCAAGCCTAATAGCACCCACATATTGAAAGGTGTTGCTGGATACTTTGTGGTGGTTTGTGAAAGGCCTACATAACTAGACTTAAATTTCTATTATTTTTTTTGACAAATAATTTAAATTTATTGTAGTCGTTTAGGGTTACACCAAGTAAATTGGCCTTCAAGTAGTATATATCTTGGTCTAATGAACCTTATTACATATAAAACAACAGGTAAAATAATCAAAACCATAATTAAATGCTTAGTTGTATCGTCACAGAGTTTACCTTATTTTACAGTACAAAAATCTACTTTATCTACTTTAATAGAGTGGTACCCCCTTCACTGGATGAACGTCAATAGCCTCGCTCTCTCTCATGTTAGTATGGCCAGCTAATGGCGGGGAGATTGGGGCGCCAATCCCAGTTAGGTATATTGAGGGTGGTTTATCCTAAATGGTTCACCACTCTCCTTTGATGCAAATGCTGTTGGATTACCTCTAAAATACATCCTTCCTCATTCTTACCCCATTAGAGTAATTTATCATACCTGCGTACAACCTGAACAGGAAGTAGGACTAGAAGATCAAATATATATATATATATACATATATATTTGTACAACTTATAGCTATAAATTTCGGCAAGTGATAGATAAATAAATAGCCATTAGTTAAAATTAGCTACTGTCAAAACCCTGAGAAATGTTGGGATGTTTATTTTGATTTACATAACTTTCTTGGACGTATGTGACTAAAAGCACTGGCTTAGCGAATTTGATGTAACGAATAAGAAATATTAAAGAGGAATGCTGACAACTCACAACAAAGTTGCTCTCGTTTGGGACTAAAGGGGCCGTATCGGGCTATAAAAAAAACATTATTTTGTTGTCATCGAGGCTGATACATTATCATCAATTTCGGAGGCAGTTACGCTACCCGACGCCTGACCATAACAGAAAATATCTACGGGTCATTTGACAGTAATTTTACTAGAGGAAAACCATCTAACCCGAATTCCCTAGATTGAGTTCTTTAGGGGGTCGCGAACTATGTCCTCCATTCTATTAGTCGCAGTCTTTTACGAGTAAGTAAGTTCTTCCACGAGCGCGAGCGTCCAATCTCTTATATTTCTTTTATACTTCATTTAACATCACATTTAGTAATATCTCTTAGTACTTCTATTAAAACAAAATTCGTTACCCTACGAATTATTTCGAACCCACACATCTACCTTGCCAGCGACCTAACCCCTCCCGCAAGCTATCCTGACAGATCCGGCCCACTGGAGGGGGGCCGCGACACTACTTTCAGTTTATATTGCGCATATTCCCAAAATATTCAAGTTATAAATACTTAGCATTAGAGGACATGCGGCCAAAGGTGTCATCATATGGTTGTTGGTGATGGAAGGTCGGGGAATGAATCCCG
Source organism: Timema douglasi (assembly GCA_901482245.1). Classification (NCBI taxonomy): domain Eukaryota; kingdom Metazoa; phylum Arthropoda; class Insecta; order Phasmatodea; family Timematidae; genus Timema; species Timema douglasi. The sequence goes on from CABEEJ010003352.1 coordinate 44,939, forward strand.
TTTGGGTGTGTAGGAGCGTTTTTCCTAAAATGCTTCCAGTCTCCCTCCATGAAAATTGAGGTTCACAATTCTAAATAGTATCTTTATAATCTATATGCCCTTAGTGTATGTATTAGAATAATCTGGATGGGTATTAAAACGTGGACAAAATCATGTGCTTTTAGAGATTTAAGTTCCCTTGTAATTCTTTTTTAAATTACTTAAGATTGTGTGATCTTCTTAAATTCATTTAAACGCTGAGAATGTGAATTCAATCTCGAGATCTTAAACGATATTCGGATTCCCAGACTTATAATCCACACACTCCAATGCATATTGATACGAAAATCTCACGAAAACGGCCGATGGACAGTTTTGAGAGTGCATGTCCAATATGATTATATTAGTTTGGGCACATTATTTCACGTTCCCAGAAGAATTTTGAGTAGCAAAATAAAATTATGGTATTTTTATTATTATTATCAATTATTATTATATTAAATTTGCATGATATTATTCATTATATTTTATTTCATAAAGACATATAACACAAAATTTGAAACTAATACAGGCGATGCTCCTGAACAAAATCTGCCTTATTATTAAGATTGCTTAAATAAACAATCTCTCATATTTGTTAGTTACGATTATAGACGCATCGGGTGATATGGTGTTCTAGAGACAAGGTGTTGGACACCTGTGCTTAGGATCCGAGGTTCAATCCTTGGTCGCGGCACAGATTTATCTGATTGCCAAACCCTTCCCTCACCTCTGACAAGACGTGTATTATTCACAACTTGTGAATGTAAGGAATGCCAGGCCTCCACCGTGGTTCGGATTCCACGTTAAACTGTAGGTTCTCCATTTCATCTCACAATCACCCTACCATTACACATTAGCCTAAGTGCGTATAACCCGGACGGGTAATAAGACGCAGTGCTAATAATAATAATAATAAAAATATAGACGCATCTAAGTATTATAATCTTTAAATTGAAAAAATATTATTATTGAAAAGTTTTAAAAACTAGATGTTATTCATAATAAGTACTTAACAAGAGACAAAATTAATGACTTTATGACAAATGAGTGCAGTAGTTTGCAAGAAATTGACAGGTTTAGTTGAAATCGTAGTAGTAAAAAACGCCTTTGTATATTAGTGAATACTGCTAGACAAAAATAAATTCTTGCGTGCCAATTTGGCACGTAAACTCTGCTCTAGGCGGGGCATGTTTGTGAAAAAAGGTGATAAAATAAAGTAGGAGACAATCCAAGTGGCTGCATCGTACCAGAGTTGTCAAGAATGTGTTGGCTGATGAAAGTTGTTAATTATCAAGTCTCAGAGACAGGGATGAAGGGTAACAATACACCTTGATTTGCTGGTTTTGCTACCCACTTGGCTCTTCTTATCTGTAGCACTCACTCAACACGCAACTAATTAAAACTGAGTAATAATAACATCACCAAGAGGCTCACTTGACAAAACAATCTTACTAAATGAGCGTCTCAGGTTAAAAGTCTCCATCAAAGTACAGTGAAGTTGTTGGTTATCAAAATATTCAACGTTCAGAGTTTAAGTGGAATGATTCGATGCTGACGTAAAGGCAAAGTTTAAAATACATTTTCTTTTTTGCCTCCCATAAAACTTTAGTAACGAACTTGGAAGAGAGATTAACTTAGGGGTAGATTTTCATTTGTTTTGCCCAATTTATTGTCTTAGTTAGTTCTGGTTTACACTATATGTATCCACTATTTGTCTTAGCGTCTTAATGCCCCCTTTCAGCATATGCACATATATATTAATTTAATTTATTTGAGGTATTTAACGTGCCCTCTCTGAACCGACTGATTATATCAGCACACGATTGATAAATTAACTTAAATTTAGAACAGAGACAACATCCAGCCCCCTGTTGGTAATTGATCATTGTGAAAGGGTGAATACACATTTCACCAATTATATATTTTTGGCCATGTCTGGAGGCGAATCCGGGACCCTTATCACAGTATACAATCATGCTTATATCTGAGCTAATGTGTTGGATCGCAGATAAATTTATATTAACTACGCTAATGGGGTAGGATTAAGGAATATAGCATTGATAGGACATTATACCCGTATTTATTTGAAGGAGTAGGAAACAAATAAAAAAAATCAAACAAAAAAATCTCCCAGTACTTCCGACAAAGATTCGAACCCTGATTTATCGGTCACTGGTAAACTGTACTAGCAGAGCCTAACAAATTATCCACGTGCCTACCAATGTCGGTTCTTGCCTAATGAACATTTTCAAATGTTTTGCTATCATTTTGGAGCTTAACAGAATAAAAATGTGAGATTATTAAAAAATAACTAATATAATTATTAATGAGCACTTATTTAGTCAAATAATTACATCATTATATGATTTAAAATCTTACTTAACTCTAGAACAGTGTTCCTCAAACGGTGTATATTATAAATAAATGTATGTTATATTATAACTAATAATAATATTAATAATATTTCTACTATATATTTTTCATAATAATGTATATTATAATTAATAATTACATCAATATATATATATTATAGTAAATGTTTCATCCTGTACACCTCATGTGGATGTCTACTAAATTTCAGACCCATACGTTCATTACTTTGCCTTAAAAATGGTCCGGTAAAAGTATAAACTGGCAAGATTGATCCCTCGTAATTTGTGAAATGTAATGATTTGAAATAATTGAATCACTATTTATAGCTTAAATACACTTGTTAAAATTGTGTTATAAAATTTTATTATCGAATGACCTTAAAGGAGGGGGCACAGAAAAATAACTAGAAACCTTTAATTATTGGAACGTTTGAGGTTACATCAGGAGAAAATATGTCTATACTTTCTTAACTCAGATTGACCGTAGACACTTTTGACTAGGTTCATCATTCATTATCTGCTATCGTGGTGCGTACCTAAAACAAACAGGATGCCACACACACAAAAAAAACCTTGTTAAATGTATCATGAATTTAAAAATGTTGCGGTACACCGCTCTTGAACACACCGATCCATTCTCACGGTTGTCAATTCATCAGTGTGAAAGGGCTTAAGTTAAATGTACCAGCCATGACGTACATCAGGCCTAAAATACTTAACCCATTAGAAGAAATATGTGCTACCAAAGGCGTTTAAGTGACTAATAAAAGAGTTGTTATCCAAACAATATACATCGGGGGTCGTCAAACTCATTAAGTGGGGGAGCTACTTTCAATATATCAAATTATTTCTTGAGCTGCCCAAATTAAAAATTTGCTGTATCGCATATGGGTCATTAATGTGGCCTGGTTACAGGCTTTGCTATCACACCTTCGTTCATTCGTGCGTGTGTGTTTGTGTGTTTGTGTGTGGAAAGGGGGGAAGGGGAGATCTGTGCCTTTGATTCATAATTGTTAGGGAAATAATGTAAAAATACTAGTACACTTCGTATTAAAATGAACTTTGTAATGCTATAAAATGAAAATATTACTCTTTTAAAAAACCAAAACCTGAATGAAGGTAAAACATAAAATATTGACGTGTGTAACTTATTAGAAGAGTGGCATTCACTTTCATTCAAAATATTTGGAATATTTATTAGTAACTAACCTTCTTATAAATAAAGGACTGTAAAATAACAAGGGTAGCCAATATTTTTAAATATCTTCAAAAGGAAGCTAACAAAGAAGTCATAGCGCCAGTTTCATAGTCAGATTGAGTACGCCTCAAGTGTAGCGCTATATTAAATAAAAGACAACACCTACGTATTTCGGAATGGAATAGTCCAGCTTCATAGATTCATATATAAAACTGGCCTATTCTATTTGAGTTTAGGTAGGTGTCATCTTGTATTTTACGTAATCATTATAGCTATGACACTGGGCCGTGTGTGTAAATACTCATAAATGGAATACAATATTTGGGGAACATAGATCGAAAAGGAAAATTAAAACTAGTCAGGTTAGAAAAAAGTAAAGGGACATAAATTATCTAATAGAACTTGCATTATTATTAGCACCGCGTCTTACTTCCTTTTCGGGTTGTACGCACTTACGCTAACGTGTAATGGTAGGGTGATTGTGAGATGAAGTGGAGGTCCTACAGCTTAGCGTGAAATCGGAACCACGGTGGAGGCCTGGCATTCCACACATTCACAAGTTGTGATTAATACAAGTCTTGTCAGAGGTGAAGGAAGGGTTTGGTAATCAGATAAATCTGTACTGGGACCAAGGATTGAGCCTCGGACCCCCAGAACAGAAGTCTGAAACCTTACCCCTAGACCACCAGGTAACACTGATAGAATTTTCTGCCTGGGAATATAGATTTAATTGTTTTTTCTCAATTGCAGTTGAAAATGAGAACGTCTATAGTTAGGGTAGAGTGGAACAGTACCTTCACTTGGAATTTAGTGTGAACAAGAACGGGATAATATTTGTTCCAAACTAGAGGCCACACTTATCCTAAGCTTGAGGTAACTCTCCTTGACGATAAGCTACTTCGAAAAGCAGAAATTTAAATTTTCCTCACGAGTTAACGAAATGCCGTTACCGGTAACTCGCAATCAACCGTTTGGCGACCCCTGATATACATTGTAGACTAGAAGTTTTGAATTAAAATAAAACCCCAACCCTTTTACCAATGTAAAAGAGCTGTTGGGTCAACTCTTGTGTATTAATACGCAATAGGACTTGTACTGTAGCGCACAATTTTGATAGCCGTGTTAATTTTGACATATTGAAGATAAATATAGTAAACTTTTGTCAAATTTAATATCTTTTTTATGTCCTCTAAAAGGTTATTTCAAGCGGATATGCCTGTGACATACGTGTAAGTTTTGATATCATGTGATGCAATATTTTAGAACAAACTGTCGTGCCAGTTACTCTTATCAATCTGTCCAACATATCCAACTTACATATCAGAATGGCTTACACCAATCTGTCGACGGAGTATCCAGCTAAAAATATTGGAAGGCTCTATGTATGAGTTTATAAATTCATCTAAATAGTTGCAATTAAAGTAGGATTATGTCAGGAAATATTTTTCTTAATTAAAAACAAACATTTAATTCATTATGGTCAACATTAATAACACCTGCTTCTAACTCTCGTGCTAGACTATACTGTCGATGACAGTGAGATCGGGTGTCTAATACCAGTCAGGTGTATTGAGTATGGTTTTTCATAATTGTTTTACACGCAAATGTGGGTACACTTTCTTTAAATCCAGCCTTATTTATCCTTAACGTATTGGCATAATAGTCACATATGCGTACAAGACTCGATGCTAAAAACAATATTGAGAACATGTTAATATAATATTATTTTATAGGTACAAGATATTATCAATTAAAGTGAAAGCTGGAGATCACATGACCTTACGCATAGTTTTGTGAACACTGTTTTAGTAACATTTATAAATTAAAAATGAGTTTCTCTCTATCTAAATCGAACTAAACAACCCAGTGAATCTGTCGATATAAACTTTGTACGAAAGTGTGATATTACTGACTCCATATCCTGAAGTTAATTAAATATTTACCACCTTCAGTGCCTGAATGGTATAAGGCGTTACTCTCGTGTTAGAGTGGCCTGCTGATGACAGAGAGATCGGGGTTCAAATCTCGGTCGAGTCCACTGAGAGTGGTTTTCCCTAAATTTATTCCCACTCTCCTTCCATGCTAGTGAAAACCAAAATCTACTAAAATGATTCCTTCTTCATCCCTAATTCATGAGAGTAAATTATCCTGTGTGCGTATAACCTGAACAGGTATTAAGATGCTGCGATAGAAATGTATATATTTTCAAGTATCTGTGCTCACATCATAAAATGCTTCAGTTTCGCACTAGACTGAATTGTTGACGATAGTGAGATTTGGATTCGATTCCCGGTGGAATGTACTGAGATTGTGTTGTTTTAAATAAAATATTACACTCTTCATTCACGCAAATGCGGTTGTATTTCCTTTTAATTCTTCCTTACTCCCTTTTACCCCATTAGGATAAATTTGTGGATAGCACAAAAGAGGGGAAGGACATGGTGCACCAGTGAACACATGAATGTCATCGGCCTATGATCCGCCGGGTAAAAGGGGATCGAAGTTTGAATCCATTCGGGATTACTGAGATGGTTATATATACTAAAAGGTTTTCCAGTATCCTCCCATGCAAATGCTAGTATATACCCTCTAAAATTTTACTTTATTCATCCCTAACTTAGTGTAAATATGTGCGTAGACAGTTTAAGAATAAAAAAGAGTTATCCAGCAACTTTTTAGGCTAATTATGCTGAACTTTCTATTAATTTTTTTCATACTTTTATTATTAGATTATGATATACGAAGAGCGTGTAAATAAAAATACATGTCATTATTTATTTTATCTACTTGATACTTTTAAATATTTTTTAATTATCTTAATACATTTTCTATTTCTCTCTGCCACTATTTATGATTATTCCTCTGTCACCCTGTTTCTATCATCTTTTTACTTTCATTTTCTCTCCAGATTTTTTCCTTTTGTTACACCTTATTTTGAAATTCCCTTTCAATTATTATATTTTTATTTTTTCTCTTACTTTTATCTCTTTCTCATCATTTCTATTTTCCACTCTCTATTATTCTTTGTTTTATTTTAGTTTTTTCTTTATTTTTATCTTCCTTTTTAAAATTTCCCTCTATATTTTCTATTTAATTTTTTTTGTCATTTTTCTCTTGTTCCTTATACTTTCTCTTTGCAATTTTCTTCCTTTTTAGTATATTATTTAATTCTCGCTCTTTTTTATATTTTCTTTTACATTTTGTTCTATTTAATTTCCCTTTTTACTATTATTTCTCCTATCTAATATTTTATCTGGCTTTTTTTTTATATTTTCTCTCCCTTTTTTACTCTTTAATCCCCCTGTTCTATATTCTATATATTTTTTCTTTCTTCATTCTTTATTTTTCTCTCTATTTATTCCCTAATAGTTTGTCATCTCGTTTCTATTACCCTCTACTTTTACTACTATCTTCTTACCTCATATCCTGCTTCATTTCCTTCCTATCTCTCTATCTCTCTCTCTCTCTCTTCACGCTCTTACATTTCTACCAGCCTCGTGTATAATCAGTGCTGGAAGCCTTGCAGTGTGTATCTGCGGTGAGCGCACGCGCGTGGGCATCCAAACGCTCAACGCCTTGCCATTGTTTTGCCAACACCTCACTGTAATGAAGGTAGACGCGGTTCGCGGGTCACACCCCCACCTCAGCCACCCGTGTGTGTACTCACCCTGTGTGTGTGTGTGTGTGGATTTATATCAACACATAGGCACTAGCTCACACGTGAGCAAATAAATGTATGGATTAGCCAAACTTTGTACCGGGTGAGGCAAAAATGGTTTCCGTGTTTGATTAAAGCATCCCCTTTTGTTTGAATATTGCATCGCATCGGTTAAATTAAAGTGGTCTGAAATATATGGGCCACAGGATGACCTGGATCTCTAGAGGTTTCCTCTATGCTTACAAAATTTTATTTGTTATTTAATTTAAAAAAAAGATAAGTACTGAAAGTGTAAAAACCTTTACCATCACCTATTTTAATGTATTAATACACCAAACCAAGTGCTATTTATCTGGCCTTTTTGAGAGTTGGGGGAGAACTATAGTGGTATTATGCCCATAAATTTTTAATACTGCGTTTGAACCAATTTAAAAAAATTGGTATAGGGATGGTACAATGTTAAAGGTTATATACTTAAATTTGCGTGAAGAGAGAAAAGGAAATTATTTAGGAGATCCTCAGTACATCCGACCGGTATTTGAACCCCAATCTTATCGTCACTGGTAAGACAGTCTATTGGGAGAGTGACACCTAAATCCATGTGACCACCGATGATATTGTTTAATAACTTTTTTAAACTTTCTTATGCTTTACTTTTGTTTTTGAAGCACCTTTTTTTAATAAACATTAACAAAAAGTTGAATTCCTAACAATAAAAATAAGACAAAGGATGGGAGAAAGGAAGTTGTAGAGTAATAGATCACACCTCGTTAAGGGGGGGTGAGGGGTCATCAAATAACAATAGCTTTGACACACAAAACTCGGTTAAATGAATATGGTTTACTAAAGAAAGAAATAAATGGTACAGAACTCTCCACGGACTATCTGGCTCTATTGTTTAAAAATGGAGATATTTACTCAAAACTTGTAATATATGTGAAACGAAATAATATACACTAGCAAACCCAGCCATAAATTGCACTATACTTTTATAAAATTCTTTTTTTAGTCCCAGTTTTAAATTTTATAATTTTATTTTTAAAGAATTAATGTCCTCATTTGTATGTTTGGACCGATAAAAAAGATCAATATTGGTTCCACAAGGGTCAACACTTCGTATTAAAATTTCGACTTCCGGTTAAAATTTTCGGCACTTTATTAGGTGTTTCAGATCTTCATGTCATCGCATTGCTATTAAAACCTCATTTATAATCATTTTGACAAATAAAATATTTAATTATTGACTATTGAGTCTAAAAAGGATATAGCTCATTGTTGTACAAAAATTTCACCTAAGAGGTTTAAGGAAAAACAACATAAACTTTCAGAGACTTACTTATATTTAATTACTCTATGGCATTGGAAAATTATTGCGTTAAAACTTGAGTAGTATCTCTTTACAACTATAGCTCACAAAGTTGTATTAATATATTTGCCAATATCTCAGAAACTGTTAGATTTATTAAAATATATTTCATATAAAAGTATTTAATTTTGTATAGTACTACAATTTTGCAATGATAAGTTATTAGTATCTCAAATAGTAGCGGAGATAAGGAAGTTTTCACTCCTACAAAGTACCCTAAAATTAATTTTTATGGTCAAATAAAAATAGCCAGTGTATTTTGAATCTTAATCAACACATAAGATAAGAATTTTAATCAAAATCGTTAGTCGATTTTGAGAAAATCGATTTTTTCTCTTTCCGCCCTTTATTAAACTACTCTTAATTTTAAGTTTAAATAAACACACAGACAACGGCATTGCAAAGATCACATTTTAGGGCTTAGGTGGTCTTTAGACGTCGATATCCATCAACATTTCAGGTTAGATTTTCTTTTGCGGTCGCTATACTTTTACCTTTTGTGTTCGAAAAGTTAAAAAATATATATATTTACGTATAGCTTGAAAGTTATTGGTTTTATAAAAATATGCTTCTTATAAAATATTTGTATTATAAATAGACCTACATATTTGTAACGTTAAGTAATTTCATATCTTAAAGAGTTACGGAGATATGATAAAAATTATAATCTACCCACCAGACCGGAGCCCTTAAAGTCATTTTGCAGAAATATTGAGAGTATCAATTTTGTTTTGAATATTTATAAATGTTTTGAAATGAGATCTTTTTGCCCTTCAGTAAACTACCCTTAATTTCAGGGTTAAATATCAGATTCCAAAAATACCTCGGAGTAACCCTATGAAAACCCTAGATGCCAAGTTTTAGCCCGATCAGTAAAATAGTTGAGCTTTAGTTGGAAGTACAGACTGACATACAGACATTCAAAAACAACTTTTTCGGATTCAGGGGGTCATGAAACGTCGAGATTCATCAAAATATCAAGTCCGATAATTTTTAACGATCACAATACTGCAACTAAATAAAACTAAATTTTAGTAAATTAGAAAACTGAACATATCAATTTGACAATAGTTTTATTTAGTAGACAATAAAAGCATAAAAATGTACAAGTTTTACAATAAGGTAGAAAATGATAGAATATTAAATTTCTTCTCAAGGCAAATCAACTTGAGGGATTACTTGATCAGTTGTGGATACCTGGGCAACACAGTGGCCAGGCATGAGGCTGTAGAATTTCTAAAAGGAGAGTAATTTGAGAATTAGTTAAAGCAAAATATAGAACAAATTTATAAGATAACGTTTATACAGTCTCACTTGGCAGGGTTGAATATTACCAGAGATCCACTAAATTTGTTGGATAATTGGCTGGTAAATCCTGCTGATTGATGGCTAAGGGCCAGGCGTCATTAAAGTACTATGGCCGGACATGTTCCCTTCCGGTACTACCAAAGCATTCAATAGTACATTAACATCCTTTAGGACTAATACAAAATTTAAGAACCTATTTACAGGCCAAAACAAAATAGTATTATTTGCGCGGACCCCACTATGACAATAGGCCAATTTCCACGGGTTGCTCACCCAAACTAATACTTTCCATGAACAATGACCGCATCATCAAATCTCTATCATTTACAACTGGACTGCGTAAGGCAAAAGAAAGAAACAGACTTCCTGGCGATAACCATCAATAACAAAGAACTGATGCACATGACGTTTAGGGTGTCATGAATTACTTTTCCCTTCAAGATTTATCGGAACTTGTGAGTTAGTGTAAATCAGCAACACTAAAATTCACATTTTCTGAGCCAGAGGCTTTAACGTTAGGACAGTGTCCAAAAATACAATAATGCACTCAGCAATTGACTTTATGAGTCATTAAAATCTGACTTGACCATCAGACTAAAAAAGCGTAATATTATCAAGGTACTTCTTGCATATTGAAGTTAGCTAGTTCTGAACATGATACTAGATTTAAAAAAAACATTTTCTCTTGCTAAAAAAAAAGGACTTCTGAATAACTATTTTGCATTATGTCAAACCAAAATAAATTTTCTTCTGACTTAGAATCTAAATACGAGGGACTAAATGACGACCGCTGAATACCAATACCCTAGCTGCGGCGTCCTCGTATCCAGTGAGTTGAATAGCACGATTCATCCTGCTTTGATGACGCTATGTAGGCGATTCCGACGACCCAGACTCCATGATCCGTCTTGGTTGTTCACCGGCAGCGCTTCGTTGTAGTACCTTGGCTGTGTAAAGGCGGTCTGCAAAGTTGGCCCTGCGGCGCGTCCTATATATAGTCACAATCAGACATAACTATGAAAAGGAGAAAAAGGCGAACGAATTGAGAAGCGGAGGCAAAACTAAGGAAGGATAAACAAGAACAGGAAAAGAGAAGAGAAAGAAACTGACGAGCTTCTTCTGTCGGCCACCAGAGGCGCAGTTGCGCACGAGATCGGAGCGCCGGCTTCCTTCTCTACTGAACAGGCGAACGTTGCGCCACGTGGAGCCGCCATTATAGATAATCCTGTGATTTTAGAAGCGAGTTAATGATATCTGCAGGCATCTGGCCGTGGGTGAGTTTATACACACATATCCTATATCAAAATGCATCAGTATTAATTTAGTTATTTGATTTTCACTGTGGTTTTTTCGCAAAGAAATAATATAGATGTATATTTTTTCAATTATCTTGAGGGCCGCATGGTCGGCTGTAAGTTTTTTCTCTGAACCCATCTTATAACAAAGGTATGCAATCACATATCTTATTCATAACTATAATAATATTAGTCCTCGTTTTTTTTATATTTAGAACAGCAATCATCAAAAGACAATTATTATTTTGACTAACCACGTGTTGAATGTAGGCCATTACGTATTTTTTGTATGAGAGAGTATAACTTTGAGGTAGTTTATCTTCAATATCTTGATATAACTCCAACGTGGCACCCAATTACACAAATAGTGATAAATAGTTAACTTTTGTCTTGTAGGTGTTCAATCAATCTGATTGACACGCTACAATACTTCCTCTACCTGTAAGATAGTGAGAAAGTAAAAATAAAAATAAACAGGTTCATCAGACAATTAATATTATAGGACCGTACACAATATACGTCAAAATCTAAAATAGAATCTGTCGAGAAAATGAAAAAATAAAAATACAATGGCCTTAAAGATAGGACAATCAACTGTTCAATTATGTTCCTTATTGTCATATTATCAGGGAGGAACACATTTAAACAGATTGTCACACAAGCCATCAAACACATTTTAGTCATGACATTATATATAACTAATTAATATATCTTTCTAAATGTATATTATTTACTATATATATGCCACATTACAATGCCACTTTTATACTAACATAAGGTAAATGACGGAAAAAAATACCTCTTCATATTTATGATATGAGTCAGTAGCAGTCGGTAGCAGGGAGAGATGCCAACAACATCTAGTGTCTCGAAGTCGTTGCTTCGAGAAACTGTACGAAGAATTCGAAGCGCATCACCAACAGCTGCATCAGATATCAGATACATTGACAAGAATCCTCGCGGAAATCGTGGACACGGACTCTCTAATAGAAATCGTCTCTGAAGCATCAGCAGTGGATCTAAGATAGGACAAAGCAGTTTCGGCCCCTGGAAGCCCGAATAATAGTAGCCCCGCAGCATCAAGCACCCAAAATAATACCTCTCTCCACAACCGACTGATCCTGACCTCCACTGATTCCCTGCTTTCATACTCTGCTCAAATGAGTGCGCGAACAGAATCAAGTGGAGGGCCGGAGGCAGTCAACGCGAGAAGATAGACCGGCAGCTTTATTTTGAACAAGTTACATTACATAGCATACACATTTCATTATAAAAACAAATGTGGAGATATCAGCATATGGATGATCAGGAGCTTGTTCTTCCAGATCAGGTCACGGGCTGGCATCGTCCTCTCCCTCTGTGGCGGAATTATCCTGCTTATGTTCCTCCATCTCCTCTCGAGGGTGGAGGAATGTAGACCTGGGGTGGTATTGGAGGCGGACGGTGGATAGATGGCCGCTCTTGGGTCTCCATCAGCTGCTGCTCTCGCTATTGGCAATTCTTTGGTTAGCGCTATATAGATTGTGTTCAATCTATGTATTAGTGCTCTTTTTGTAGATTCTGGTAGATCCGGATTGGAGGAGGCCATTGCCAGAATTAAGTTGACCCTGATGTTTATCCCTTCCTGGAGGAAAGCCGTTGTCCTTGGCCTTTAGCGCAAGGACCACTCGCAGAGCAGTCTGTTCATCTACGTCCAGAAGTGGAGTTTCAAGGGGCAGTAGAGATGCCCAGGCCTCCCTGGTTGATACTGGTGCTGCCAGTTTGGGTCCTGCCCATCCATCTAGCTGGGGTGCTGCGGCTGCGGGTTGCCTTTTGACGGGTTTCCTGTTTGTTAGTTGATCTAGTCGGTTTTCCGGCTATTGAAATCTATCCTGGTTTAAGTCCACCGTCTGTGTGAGTTATTGAATTGCCACCATTAGCTGTAGCTGATACTTTTCTGGGTATTGTTTATTCAAGATCGTCTCATCGAAAATGAACTTGCTTGAATGGGCTGTTTGATCTCTCTTGGGACGGTGTGGTGTCTGATTCATCCTGGGCGATAAATAATGGTAGCTGAGTTGGTGTACGTTGGAAAAGGGGTGAATCCGATGTTTGACGTGTACTTGATGCTGCGGGGCTACTATTATCCGGGTTTCTAGGGGCCGTAACTGCTTTGCCCGATCTTAGATCCACGGCTGATGATTCAGAGACGATGTCTATTATAGAATCCGAGTCCACGTTTTCCACGAGGATTATTGTTAATGTATCTGATGCAGCTGTTGGTGATGCGCTTCGCGTTCTTCGTTGAGTCTTAAAAAAATGCGAAGTACAAAAATACCACAAAAATGTTTAGGCTATCTATATATATGCAAAAAATAAAGAACCATTTACAGTAAATGGCCCTGACAAGAACGTTATCAATTATAAGTAATTCCCACATTAACACATTTCACTATTAATTAAAATTTTAATATTCTCTCAGGCAAGTAATATTTTTAAATATAAAAATTGTATCTTTATCGGTTTGAGATTATGTCGCTTAATTGCCCATATCAAAAGGATAAGTATTATTTTACCTTAAGACAATCTGTGGCCCGTTTTAAATATGACTTAGGTTTTGTGAGAACAATTCATTGTGAATTTAATTTTAATATAACATTAATGGAAAGAATATATTACATCTGTAATCAAGCTACGACAGAGAATATAATATTAAATCAGTCATCAAAACTTTACAAAAAGGGAGTTTAGGAAACTATATATATATATATATATANATATATATATATATATATATATATATATATATATATATGTATATATTGCTGAAAATAAATAATTTTGATCTAACATTGTTAAAGGTTGTAGGCTACTATCAATCTAGTACCTCTCTTTATATCACCACCAAGAGTGCCATAAAAGCAACTCCACTGTCATTTATATAGTCCAAATCCTAGAAGAGGAAGGTATAGTAGAAGAGAGAAGGGGTTACAAAAGGAATCACGTGGCCAAGGGGGAATATGATAAATTTTCATCTTGCCGTTCATATGGCCTGAAATTTAGCCATGCTTTAGAAGCTTATAGAGAAGCCAGTAGATGTTTGAAGATTGTGGTCGAGTAAAGAACCTATTCTAATCGGTGCTAACTTCATCTGGCCTGAATAATCAGTTCCCAGTTGAACACGGTATTTTGTTAGCGCAGGTTGTGAGTCGACTCCGAGTGTGGTCGGTAATGGGTAAGTCAGTTAGAAAGGTACAGAGTCGGAGACTAAGAAAATTCACCTCACTCTACCCGCTGTTTATCCTTTAGGAAGTTTGTTATAATAGTTAGTTTTTATGGTTTTACTTAATAACTCATTGAGTTAGATTTTGAAATAGGATATTTTAGTATATTAATAGACTATATTATTATTCTAAGAAAACGTCTAGTATCAGAACACACTATCAAACTCTAAGTGGGTGTAATATGAATGTACTGGAAGAACGGAGTCTAATTATAAACTCTAGTTTGCATTTATGTAAGTCTATATAGAGCTTTTATTTTGCATGATATGGTTTGCAAATTGTAAATATTAGTTTTATGTGGTTAATTAACTAGACCAAATAGTAATCATCGTCAAATGTAAACCGATAAATTTGAGGAAAATGTCAACAAGTCACAAGCTAGCTTCACCGAAAAAGGTATTCGTTTACATTCACAAATATTTGAACAATTATTCAAACTATACTCATTTCACGTCTATCAAAAACACATTTCTACGAGAAAAAAAAAGGTTGGGTTTCCTCATTTATTTCTAGGTACTTACATTTATCAGCGTAATATACCTGAGTTAGATATCCCTCAAACACAAAATTAAATTATTTACAACTATAAATAAATGTGGAAACAAATCACAATACTGTAATTTTAATTTGACCCACAGTGGTGGTTGTATGGTATAAGGCATCACTCTCACAATAGATTGTATTGCCTTTGACGCTGAAGCTGTGTTTCGAATTCGTTACATGTTCTGAGGTTAATTGTTTATGGTTAAATGATAATTTTACTATAAAATTACTTATTACTCATGCCTACTTGATTAGTGTAAATAAGCAGATAGTTGTGACATGAAATAAAGCTGGGTGAAAACATAAAATAAATATATACTACGATGCACCGCGCAGACTTTCTCTCTCCTTTACATATAAATGTAAATACGTAATTATAACTCGTAAGATATGATAACCAATTCCTTCAAAAGCATAAAATAAAAAAGAGCATTACATTTTTACCAAAGAGCACAAATGAAATAATATACACCGTTACATATTGAGAAAAGATAAACATCTCTCTCCACCAAAGAATAAAACAATAAACTTCCCCATTTCCCTGTAATCCATTAACATATATATTTGCTTATATCTAGGAAATTGTTAACTTGATAAAATATAGTTTAACTGAATTTTTTAAATAATCAACTTTGCAATGCTAAGTTTTTTCATATATTTTAGATTTGTAGAAATGTAAACAAAATTGGTGATACATGATTATGTAAAATATGCGTTAAGTCAGTTTCCCAGAAAAATGAGATATAACTTTATTGATTATATGAAGAGACTTAGTGACTTCATTGTGAATTGATAAACTCATTAACACATTATCTTATTGCCCAAGGCTAGCGTGTCAATATTTGTTCCTCGACCAAGTAGTGTCCACTTAAAGCTTGAACGAATAGTATTTCAATTATGAAATAACCATCTACCAGGTGATTGATTGAATGTAAAGGAAGGAAAAACCTTGATCCATATCTTACTATCCATCCGGGTATCCTAACAGCTAACTAAATAGCTCTCTGGCTTTAAGGAACTCGAAATTTTACTTTAGATATAACCTAATCTGGTCATTAAAACCTATCCTGAAACACCTCAATCCATCCTGAAACCCAACATTTTCAAATCCATTTCCACACTATTCTCCCATCTACGTCTTGCCATATCAAGTGACTTTGTTTCTTCAGGTTTACCTACTAAAATATTGTGTACATACCTGCCATACCCCATATGCTTAATATGACCACTCCGTCTCAGATGGTGCGCCTTGCTTATTCTCATATACTGATGAGGTAGTTATAAGAAAGGTAGCTTATATTGGATGTGTTGAGAGAGCAATTATATATGCCTTTATATATTAAGTGAAATTGAATATATTTGGACATGGAGAGTGAGGTTTTTTTAGCTGATTTTATCTAATTATTTGTTTTGGTCAATCCATCACACTACTCATTCGGATTGTACGCACATGTAATAATTACGCTGCTATTGATGAGTAAGGTTGAATTTAGATGATGTGTACCCACATTTACTTGAAGAAAAAGTGGAAAATAATTAAAGAAATAAATACGCTCTGTACACCCAACTGGGATCCAAATACATATCTCCCCTTCATCGGTAGTCTAGATTATTACGAGATTGACACCTTAGACCATTCAGCCACCCCAGTAGGCTCACAATATACTAACTTACCTGTGATGGTAAAGTTGATATTAGAATTTTAGCGGGTTGCACTGGTGGGTAGGGGGATTGAGAGGGGTAAACCACATTTAATTGGTCACTGTGGTTTTACCATTCCTCTTGCACGCTAATGCAGATTCATTTATTCCATACGCCACTCCTCATTCGCATCTCGTAAGTCATCAATTATGCCACTAAATAGTTCTTGTGCCACTAAGAATATTATATTAAAAATAGTTGGTGAAAGCAACCGGTGATGTCAAAGCTAAGGACATATATATATATATATATATATATAAACAATATATATATATATATATATATATATTGTTTATTTAACTTTTAGTGCTACGCCCCTAACTATATTCCTGTCTTAAGCTTTGTGGCCAAAACCAACATCCTAATTTATTTAATTGGCTCCATCCTCTAAGTCCTAGTGGGAGTGGCAAAGCTTCCTCACAGGCAGGACAGCTTATGCGGGCGGGGAAGGGGGACGTACATTCAGCCCATTTCTGTGAGAATATCTCGAGGCTACTGGCAGGGACAGATTTTGTTTCCTCTGAAATTTTTGAGGAATAACTTAGCAAGGATACAAGTGGGTTTTGTAAGCCTGTTCTGAATAACACCCCTCCCTACTTACAGTAGACCCACTGGAAGTCTCGCCTGAATGATTTTTTTTCACCGACTATTTAAGCTGAAAAGTCAACACATGCACGCCCACCTCCCTTTTAAGCTGTCGGGTGGCTTTGAAAGCTGTTGTTGCGGAATACAATTATTTTTGAAATAGGTCTAACCTTGGTTTGCTTGAATTTAACTACCCTGCGGCGATGTGAATTTAATTATTATCATAGATAAATTCGGAATAAATCATTTAAGGTGACGCCTTGATGGTGGTTTCGCATAATCCAATTTCAGTGTTGACATAAAGGTTAACTTTTAATGCTCAGTAACCGTACCCGTGGGTACGCGAATAAAGAGGTAAGTCTCGTATTGTCTGGCTTTCCGGGGTTGGTGAGGTCAAGATTGTAATCGTTGTTTTTTTTTTACTAAGTTGTTTTCCACTTCCCCTATTATTGTAAATATATTGACCGGATGGATAGTAACACGTGGGTCACGGTAAAACAGATGATACGTGGTTAACGTAATTGTTTAGAAAATAAAATAATTAATATTTTATTTTCCTTTAATTACTACTGTGTAGGACAGTTGATCCCAAACTTTCGTCAGTTAGACTACGTGCACATTTTGAGGCTAGAATGAACGTACTCGTTACAGCTATATATATATATATATATATATATATATGAAAGAAAACCATCACCTATTACTGTTTACGTAAAGGATAAGAGCGGTCTTTCTAGATTATAAAAACCTAAAAGTGGTAACCAAATCCAGGGCAGAGGGAAATAATGACATAACTAATTGTCCATAGCATTAGGTCAAAATCTACGCTTATTTGTTTATCATATTTTCTATCATCAACAAAAATGCTATGAGTTATAAAACTCAATGGTTCATTTCGTACCCCCTGAAATACTTGACGTACCTCTTGGGGTACGCGTACTACAGAAACTTTACAGTCGACGTTGTTCTGGGACGTGACTCTTGTTAATAAGTCTGAGTCGCTTCGTATAATTTTTTTTGGGTGACTTACGCTATGAGTACATAATAATTATAATTGCTACGTGAAAAGTTTAATAAGAGATGCTCACCCTGTTTCGTCTGCTCTGCGTAGTGAACGTTTGTTAACGTAGGACGCGATACATTGTCTTATTAAGATAGGCATTTTGTAGGTTTATATTTTATGTTAATTATTTTAGACGAAACATTCAAAAGTATACTAGCCTATTACAATTTATATTTCAGTTTAAAACATAATTTGCAGACGTTAATAAAAATATATTTAATAATAGGTTTCATAAATGGGTATGATTGAATAAAAAATTAAGCAAGAGTGAGAAACCATTTGGTAAAATACATCCTCAATGCATCTTCTGGGATACGAACCTCAACCTCTTATTTTATGAACTCATAAATATAATATATAATTCATAATATAAAATAAGATTAATTAATAGGTTTCATCAATGGGTATGTTTAAACTAAACATCAGGTGAGAATGATAAACCTTTTAAGAAAATATATCCTAATTGCATCTGCTGTGATTCGAGTACTGACCTCTTCGTCACCGGAAAACCAAACTAAGATTAAGTTGATGCATTAGCACGCGTGGCCCCTGATTCAAGTAAAAACATAGTTTCATAATTTTATGATTTTTTATTGTACTTTAATGATTAGGTTGGCGGTTTTTATATCATGTCAGCGTCGCTATCCCACGCATTTCACAACTTTGATGAAAGTAACCCCTATCAAAATATTGATGCCAGTATCTTATATTAGAATTGAAAATTGGCCTTTCTACTTGAAGACAATACTTTTCATACTGATATGAGTTGGTATAATTTATACCCCACCGTATTTTGGATGGCCGTTTGCAAAATTCCCTGGATTAATAAGCCTATTAGTTAATACAGTATTTTAAAATTAATAATAACTACAATGCCAATTCTATCGAATGGACTTTAAATGTCTTCAAGAAGGATTCAATGTTTAAAAAAGGTTTACTTGCACCAGATGTTGGAGGACCTCTCCACGATTCAGCGCAAATACATTACACGTGAATGTTAATTTCTGGGTAAGACACTGTCTTCGGAGACTCGACCTGTCTTTTTCATAAAATTTGAACAGGGGCAGTTTTTAAAAGTTATTTTAACGAACTCTGCCTATAACAAGTAAATATCCCCAATGAATAAATCAACGTCAAAAGTATAATAAAAGTGTTGGCTTGACATTATTAAATACTATTGGTTATCTTTAGAAATAACTGCGCGTATTTCGGCCGTCCATGGAAATACAACCAATGAAAACGGGTAGTTTTAAATTAGGTGTCTTCAAGAAGCGTTGTGAAGACCACTCGTGAAAATGGGCTCTTAGCTACCTAATAACAATATATTTTTTTATATTTCTCCACCATAACATGCTTCACATGTATGCTATCCTTAACCCCATTTCTTTCGATTAAGACGTTATCCTTATCGATGGTCGTATGGTCTAAGGCGATGGCAATGGTCAGCAACCTTTTTGATATCGCGAAACGTATGGGATTGCCAAAAAAATATTTTGGTCCGTTTACAAAATATCGAGCAAAAAATTTCAACTCTATATTTACCATATAATAATTATTAATTTTTCTTAACATATACTTGTTTTTGGCTAAATATTTTTCGGGCTAGATAAAATCAGTCAGTGGGCAGGATTTGGTCCGTCGGCCGTAGATTTCTAACCTCTGGTTAAAAGTGTCACCCTTACTTTAGATGTTGCTGTTGAAAGTAAGAATGGGGTTCGAATCCTAGTTGCGTGTACATAAGTGTTTTTTTCTAAATGATTTTCCCACTCTACCTACACTGCGTGTACTGAGGTGTTTTTACTAAATGATTTTCCCACTCTACTTACACTCAAATACAGGTACAATTTCTCTAAAATACTGTCCTTATCACTATGCCAATAGCGTTATTAATGTATGTGTGTAGTCCAAACGGCTACTAAGATGCTGTGAAATAAAATGAATTTAACTACCTTGGTGTTAATTATTTGACCGTGCACCACGTCTCAATATTCATCAGGGATATCCGCGTATCCACACCATTGGGCTAGGCATGAGGGAGATATTTTAGAAGAAATGTTTCTTCATTTGCTCAAAAGAAGGGTGGAACGCGATTTATGAACAACCACCTCATTACACCCATCTGGGGTTCGAACATGAATCTCTATATAAATCATTACAGACAAACCGAGACTGACACTTAATCCGCGTGCCTCCTGGATTGGGTAGTATTTGAATTGCGATTATATTATATTTGTTAGGCCATGTTTTGTAATTTTATTTGTGCTCGAGGTATGAATTTAAAAAAATATATCCGTCTTTGTTTTTCACTTTCCAATTTGTTTCTAACCTTCCTTCCAAACGTATCCTGGCATATTTACTTAAAACTTACGTTTTATTCATATTAAGTGTTTTAATTTATTAATGGTTTGGACATTACCGCTACTGTCAAATTTTCACAGGAGAAATCTTATCTGGGAGCTAGAAAAGTTACTTAACATACTTTCACTTAGTCATACTTCAAGTGATGCTATCTGTAGCAGTCCATTTTCTATCATTGTCTATTAAATAACACAAAAAAAAGTAAAATATTATCAATAACGACCAAAATAATATGTTTGTATTTTCTAAAAGGCTATTTATAGGAAATATAGACTTTACAGGCTAATATAGATGGTATTGTGGTCTAAGACGTAAGTCTTTCAAGATATTTTAAAGATCACTTTGTGAGGTTTTCCAATTCTGTGGGCTATCATAGTAGTTTGATCATATCCTCTCTAGAATAATGCTAGAGATTCTGTAATATCCTTCAAATCCATACCACCTACAATACATCTTTATAATATTATTGATGTGGAAAGTACTTTTAAAAAACCAACAAATCTTAAACCTATTTAATTTTCAACAACAAAAAACCTAATCTGATAAAATGCGTAATGCAACAAAAAGTTTTATAAACTGTTTAAACAAAACTTTTTATAGATTTTTTTTAAAGCTTTAGTCATAAAAAGAGGTTATACATATTTATAAAATAACGAACATCAAAAGATTTCTGAGGAAAATAGATTTTTCTATTCGAGAAACTCTTTATCTCTTAAAGTATTTTCTTCTTGGATGAATATATAAAGAATATGTAGTTTTTTTTAAATCAATAAGAATGTAGAGCTTTCAGAACGTTTTCTTCCACAAACCACCATTATTGATGTGCGTTCAATAAACATCTCAACTTTTCTGACTCCCCCTTCCCACTCTTCACAACCATGTTGCTCTAGGGACCAGGTCACACCACACGAGTCGTGAAGAGATAGAGGGGTTTCTGATTCGTGTGAAATGTAAATATTTGACTTTGCTCGTTCGCTCACAACGGACCCTACCTCCCCCCCAACCAACCTACTCCCCCTCACACCCAAGTTTGAAACCACCCGCACCTTCCATCCAAACTTCGCACAAAGACAGAGTGGATGTGGTTGACTGTAGTTGGAGGGGGGAGGGGGTGACCCTAGTGTTGATTTTGTACTGATCGATAGCGATATACTATGGGATGAAAGAAAGCTCAAAAACACTTATTTAAAAAAACGGTAGGGTGTCATACATTCTTGTAAATAACAAAGTCATACAACTAGGAACATAGTTGAGTATTTTTTCCGTATCTTATTAGAATATTTTTGCACTTTTATTTGTAATCATTAACTTAAACTATATTATTTTGAAGAACAGTATAAGAAGGATGAATTTAAGGAGAGTTCTCACGAACAAAAGAATATATAAAACCATATCGTGAACGTTGGCTGGCCTAAACAATTGGGCTAAAGTGTAGGCAAAATTACTTGACCCAACTGATTTCCTATTAAGGTAATTTCCAGGCTAAATTACTTTAGCCCAACTGAATTTGAATTGACTTAACATGGTAAAGATACATTTTCTAAAATAACAATTAAAACCCCGTGAGATAGATAAAATACTATATTACATACAGTTGTGTTATGCGGATTATATATTTAACAGATTTTAAGGGGATCTTTAATATCCATTACATATACGCCGTGAGAGGTTGAGGTATTTCTTCTTCGTTGGTCCTCAACTCTTGGGGTGGTTAGTGGCAGCCCTCCATTATTCCCTTCTTCTTGCTTTCCCTTTTATTTCTTGGTAGTTTTTATAGCCACAGTCTTGCATAACTTGTGTTATGAATCTTTCCCTTTGTCGACCCCTAGCATTCTTCGCATCAATAGTCCCTTCTATGATGGTATGAAGAAGACCTTGATGTTTCATTCATTATGTGCCTAATAAATGTATCTCTTCTTGACAAAGTTTCCATCAGAGTTGTATTTCATCTCCTGCTGGTGAGGAACTGTATATTATTACACTGGAAAAATTAGGTTTTGATTTTACTTGAGCATGTGACATTTAATTTGTCCATCCGAATATTTTCCACATGATAGCTGTCAAATACGTGGACCAATTTTAACCGAATTTGGCAGGGATATTCTTTGAACCCAAGTGCGTACCCTAATTTTGGTAGGAATAACTCTATATAGTAGTTGTAAAGTTACTAAAAGAATTGTAATATATTTATACATCAAGTCATGTTACCTGTGGCCGTCATTTTTGATATATGTTATTACTACCTATAAATAACAAAAATAATTTGGTAATATAGTAAAATTCTATCCACAGAGAAATGTGCTTAAATTTCTAAACTGGTCTTCCAAACAAATTAGGGTATACAAAGTTTTTAAATCAATCCGTATGAATATGGCGGTGACTTAAAGGGATATTAGTAGTTTAGAGCGTTTATTACATGCCAATCAACTTTGTTCTACAGTTACACGAACACTATTGCCCGTGGATCATTTCTGATTAAACTTTAATGTAAGTAAGAGTTAATAGAAGTTCTTGATACTGAAAATGGATGAAATATTAAATTATATTTGGTTAAAAACTATATTGAATAATCCCGTTTTTGACCATTTTAGAATGGATTCACAAATAAGCACTGTGCACAAATCTTTATTCTGCCATAATAATGGCATTCTGTAGTTATCAACAAGAAATTTTATCACTCTGTCCCCCATCGCCACCGCGGAAAGTTTCAAGTAATCATTCAAATACGAATACACCGCACACATTTCTGACATACCTTAGGTATTTTCTTTTCCCTTTTAAGGTAAGTGCTCACTGGATCGGTACCACACGGGCAGAACGGACGGAACGGAAAGTACAACTAATTCGTAGCATTATTTGTCACCAATATGCGCCCACTACGTCACCACCGGCAACGGACACTCCACCGTTCCAACATTCAACAGAAAATCCGGGCGATAGAATTAATATCGAGTGCGGGCCGGTATTTTTGGCGTAATCTTCAACCAGATCAGGAAATAATATGTGGTATTCGCCAAACATAAGTCTTTTCCTGTTGATGTTGTGAGCCCAGAATCGTCGTTCCCTACATTTTCTTCTCTCCTTTTCGATTAAAAGGCCAACTAATAACTACAAATTCTTCATCGCTTTCCATATTTAAATAATACAGTGAAATATCACTCACAAAAGTACACTTATAAACATGAAACAAATCCAACAATAACAGAAGCACACAAACGAGGAGCTCACCTTCTGGTTCAAGAGCAGCTGCGCGAACAGTCTCTCCACCCGTGCCATCAGTAAGGATAATGGGCGCACTCCCCCCCCCCCCCNTTTTTTACACATCTCGATTGGTTAAAGGGAAAGCTCCCCCCCCCCCCCTAAAATGTGTGTTACGTGCAGTCAAGTGCGGTACGGACCCAGTGGGTGCTTACCTTTACTCTCATACCTCGCACGCACACAAACGCAGGTATGAGCCGGTAGCTGAGTTGAGCCTGCTATGATGAACGCTCTTAATATTACTTCCTGTATTGGAATCCCCAGCACACCCGCCTTGGTTACATACCTGACCGAAGATGTCTGTTTTAATAGATTATCTTATGTAATATTGCAAGGGCATTCATTATCTTATTAAAATTCTGTACATTTTACTACTGAATTCAATAATCTTAGGGAGAGTATTTGAAGAGTGTCAGCTACGCTGCTAAGTCTCGCTACTATTACTAACCACCTCAGTGGCGTAGTTAACCAACGCGCTAGTTTCATGTTAAGCTAGACTGCCAAGGACGGGGAGATAGTGGTTCGAATCTCACCCAGCTGGGCTGGGAGGGGCTTTACCTAAATGGTTTTACACTCTTTCTCCACGTAAATGTGGCTTCACTTAATCTATATTCAACCTTCCAAATTACTATCTCATTCACGTAAATAGTACTTAGGGGTATAACCTGAATAGGTACTAAGACACGGTGCTAAAAAAAAAGTCTCGCCACTGCTCGTAGAAATGATCTCTTAAACATGAGAAATCAAACTCAATACAATTTGTTGTTGTTGCTAACAGCACATATAAAATAATTAGATTAGTATCTTACTTTAATTTTATACACTTTAATGCTCCCTGTCAATAATAGAAGATTTTTATACGATATTTTTAATGTAATAACCTTTGTGCGCCGAAATTTCATTGATTATAACTTTTCATGTATTAATTAACTTTCAAATATAATTTTATATTTATATCTGTACCAATAAACATTAATTAAATTTTTGTCTCAAATAAAAATACAGGCTGGTGTTTATTTCTAAGACATTTTTCAAAAAACCCATAGCAAAAAAGAATTGCTAAAATTCAATTTAATATTAATTATAGCGCTTTTTTTAAAAAATATCTTCCTAAAGAAAAAAGATCAGAAGAATGAGATTCACAATGTATGGCCGTAGTTGCAAGCTAGAGAATTTAACGGCGGACATATATCATCCCTTATATTAAAGCTATACATGGCTATTGCCCTTAGTAACTCTCGAAAGAGGAGGGATTATAATGGGTGTAAGAAGATAAGTGGGCTGAAATTAGGCACAAACCCTTTTAATCTTTTAAAATAAACTCAAGAAAGGAAGACGACTTTTAAAACGCTCCATAAACTTGACTGTAGGTTATTGAGTATGGAGTAAGACCTCTTATAGTCTAAAGAGTGAGTG
>CABEEJ010003352.1:70521-84427 GCA_901482245.1 Timema douglasi
GGGGGGGGGGGGGGGGGGGGTGGGCTAGAATTTTGAGGGCAAAAGGAACAATGTAGGGGGAGAAGAAATTGGGTAGGGAGAAGCGTGCAGGCAGTATAATGGCTTATACACCACGTTTTGGCAAACCCTTAGCTCTGCCTAATTAGTTTCCACGCTTCTCAGAAACTCTTCGCTTCATCTGCCAGCTGCGCACGAAAATGTAATATAGCGCCAATACTTTATCTTCATTTTACGACCAAAACGTATTCACAAAATTTTCTTTTTATCACGGTATAGTGTCAGTATGGGCTATCATTGTCTTAAACTATCTGGCATAAGGAGACAAGTTGACTAAGCCAACATTCGCTTGGACTGGGGATGGTAAATCACTAAACGAACCCCTTAGAGATGTAGTTCTGCCGGTATTTAGTTTGCAAGAAAAATGAAAAAAAAATGCGATCCAGTGGTGCACCTAGAAACTTGACATTGTGTGTATAGGGAGTGAGTAGGCATATCATGTTTCCAAGCTGCTATTTCTATACTTTTTACCGATTGAGAATTTGTAATATTTTTTAAGGTATTTAACGTGCACATTCTGAACAGACTAGTTACATCAGCACCTGCAAATTTCTACGAGTGAGAGCGAAAGGACCTACCTATTTTTCTGAGGAAGGTATTTTCACATACTTACCAGGTTTCTCTAACATGCCCCAATTGACATGGTACTGACGGCTTTACTCCCCCTACGAAGGAAGTTGTACTACGAATTTTAATCGCTTAATTAAAAGTCCGTCAGACCCATGAGTTTTACAATTTTAATTTGTTTAAGAAGACATTTAACAGCCAGTATTAATGCTGGCATTATAATTTATACTGTACATCATACCTCAGTGTGCTCTGTTAAATTTTTACCGTAAAATGGGGTGATTAGATCCCTGGTGGGCGGCTTAAGCCCACAAAGAAAGAAGATTCAACACTTAATAAATTATACTGTATTTCAAATATATTTATATTACATAAAAATTTATGTAGCATCAAATGTTATCTACATTTTAAATATATTATTAATAATTAAACCATTTTTTATAATACTAAGAAATTAAAAACTGCATATAGTTACACCTACACACAAAATTCCAAGCTCCTCAAAGTAGTATATTTCATTCTTGAATGTTGGTAGGAATGTTTTTTATCTGTTCACATAGCTTTCAGATTTTTAACACCATCAGTTGTTTAATATAATAGAGGACTCCTTTCACCCCATATGTTTTATTGTGTTTATGGAGTGACTTGAATCAATGCTGAAGTTTAGCTAATCAGTGAAGATTAGTTACCTTTTCGTGGAAATTATTGTTTTTTCTAAAAAATACTATGTTTATCGGTATCAGTATATCTTGTATTTTAAATTGAGGATTAATTCCTAAATTTTATTATATTTTTGAATTTACATAGGCTACTTAATGCTATATAAGTCGATGAGTGGTCAACAGGAATGAAGGTGTGATAAACAAGACATTTTGTGGTATGATATCACTAATGTGGTAGAAATAATTAATCCGCTTATACATAACAATTCTCATGGTGCGTGCAATGTACCAAAGATTGATAAGTTTCGAGGTAGAAAAAAATCAGAGTAAGGATACAAATCTAACAGTGAGAAAATTATGTTTACAGTTCAAGAAATTTAGCACTCTTTAGTCAGCAGACAATCAGAAAGTTGACATTTTTTACTCCTCTATAAATTTGTGAAATAATTAATCCAGAAAATATATTGTTAATAAGGTACAGTCAAGACATAACTTGCAGTGAACTAAGATGATATATGAATAATTATTGTTTTCTGTTAATTATATCTAACCCTAGTTAAGTTAAAAAAATATATTTTCATAATGGTTTTGTACTCTTATCGTGATTAATTAAAAAAACGTCAAAAGAAATCTTAAATGTTGTGGATTCAAGTGACCTTCCATATTTTCCCTTAGATTTCACTCATATAGGAATATAATTCAAAATAATAGACTGGGTTCACTTGAGCCCAACCCATGGGGTGAGATGAACCACTCACATATTTTAA
Organism: Timema douglasi; assembly: GCA_901482245.1. NCBI lineage: Eukaryota > Metazoa > Arthropoda > Insecta > Phasmatodea > Timematidae > Timema > Timema douglasi. The sequence continues at coordinate 72,575 of CABEEJ010003352.1, forward strand.
ATATGTAATATTTCCCACACACACAAATGTTAGTTTTTATTAAATTCAATCATGATTTGAATTTTATTAAATGAGTCTTATGATGAAGTTGTTTAAGTGTCAATCATAATATTAAATTCACTTAAGTGAACACGGGAACCGAGCCCAGGACCGCTGGCTTTGCACACCAATGTTCTACCACTAAGCCATCATAGTTCGTCTAGTCTACCAATGACTAATGAAAGATAGCCTTTGATAACAGTCGAACCAGTATAGCTAAGTGGCTTTCGATTCCCGTGTCCAGGTCATTTTTCACTTTATTGAATTTTATTCAGCTATCAGTATTGATTCTGTGGATAATCATCACGTATCAGTTTATGATACACACAAATAAAACACATAATAATTGAGTTCTTTTGTTCGATTTCAAATGGTTCCTAAATTATTTTATTGGTTGTAGTTCCGAAAGGGTCCACTCCACTTCAATACTCACATTTCTCAAGCTATGATTGGCTATTTACCATTAGCTCTGCTGTTCTGTATTTAGGTTAGTTTGTAGGTCACGTGCTGGTATGTCCCTGCTTCTATCAATTGCACATTGAACAATAAAAATAAGCTATTAATAATGATTTTGAGAATGAGCCATGGGCTTCAAATCATAATACCTAATTTTAACAATATATTTTTATGTAGTTATTTGTGTATCGGTTTATATTTTTCAGTTAGAAATGTTACTGTACCCACTTCGTTGGATATAGAATTACCCCTGTTGTCATCCAAAGTTACTCACTTGTTTTAAACCTCACATCACATGTAAAGTGGTTTGAGGATGCTTAAATAATTTATTTTAAAACTTTATTTTTCATGGTAGCAAGGATATTAAATTAGAAACGATAGGAAAGTTTCACATCGTTAGGATATAAAATACATTCATTTATAATAGCAAAACTCAATTTTACGATTCTCTTTAGTTAAAAGTTAATTTCTTCGTTTGTGCTCGTGCTGATCAAAACTTATTAGAAGTAACATTTAATCACATATACATATTTATAAGTTTTGAAAGTTAAGGGAAATAAATTTCGTCTATGAAATAACGTTTCTTGGTTTAGATCCAACTCATTATATTAATTATTTAGTCAGTGGTGGAGAACTTTAGTCTAGACTTTAGTATGACCTTTAAATGGATGAATAAATGAGTTGTTGACACCGATAAACCAAGCTTGATTAAAAATTGATGCTTTTACTAAAACTTCTTCTAAGGATTTTGATGCTAAGCGTAGTTATAGAAACGTGTGGTTTTAACCCTCATGTTAAAATTTGTTAATTATATTTTAAAAAGCTTGATTAGAAGATTGCTATATAGATAAGTTTAATAGATTCGACTAAAATACTGGGAAAAGGCTCATTTTAAAATGGTGATGGGTGGGTTGGACCACAAATCTCAATCAGTGTGTGGTGGTATTTTCTAGACGGTTTTTTAATCTCCCCCGACGTAAATTCAGGTATATTTACGCTAAATACAACCTCCTTAATCCCTAATCAAAACGTGTAAGTATTTTGATATACCTAACTGGGGGAGTAATACGTAATGCATAAACCCAAAGAACGTATAACATGTACCTTTTTAAGTATTTAGAATAGAAACCGAAGTAAATAAATAAATGAATAAAAGCTTCCATACACAACTTTTATGTTAGCATAATGGGTTTAGGTATTCACTCTAGAGGATAGAAGGAGAGAGTTTAGGTGTTGAGGTGGAAGAAGGACCAGTTAGGCTTCAGTTTGTGAGCCGCCCATCTCAGTGGCTGCATGGTTCAAGGCGTTACTTTCGTAATGGACTAGACTACTGATGACTGGGAGATAGAGGTTCGAATCTTGGTCGGGTGTACCGAGTGTGGTTTTTCAAAAACAGTTTTTCATTCTCTCCACGAAAATGTGGGTACACTCTCTCTAAATATAACCTTCCTTATATCCCTAAAGTCATTATCTTAATCAGTACATAAGCTTATAACCCGAATGGGTAGTAAGACATGGTGTTAAAATAAACTTGTGAACCACATCCGGCGGCCCTTGTGATCTCACTATTAAAAGCCTCGTGTTGGCTGAGAGATGGAAAGGAGAAAGGTTTTCGACCCACGACACTTCACCCGTGGTGGGGAGAAGAAAGGAATGCACCCTCCCTCCATCTCTCTCCGCAAGAAATCTTTGTCTACAACTTGAGCTAGCGGGGAGGGTAGTCTAATTGTTGGGAAAGGAGGGGGAAGAGATTTTTTTTTTCTCGCTGTCGTCCTGGCAGCAGATGGTTTGTTATTGCCGTAATTTCTCCTTATGTTCGTTCTTTTATGTATCTTTTTCTTCTATTTTTCCTCTATTATTTCTGTTTCGACAACTCCCTTGGCAGCTGCTCTTGGGGAAACTTAATGCCAATAGAAACATTGACACCTATATCTTACAAAGAAAATTAGTTTTGTGATGAATATATACCTATATTTACGATTTAATTATTTAAACATATTGTTTAACAATTCAAATATTCAAATGAATTTACTTCAAAAAAATACTATGTGTGGATAAAATGTATGTAAGCTGAAAAAAATACAAGCACAAAATAAGTTGACATCCTATTTAAAAAATAACTTTTTTTTTCAAACGTTCTAGACCAATAATAAAATCAGGGTTATAGTTTTTCATACAAATATTGACATTACATAATTATATTAGTAATGGTTTTAATTAAATTATTCAAAGATAGGTTAAACATTATAATTTGGCAGTTCGGTTTGTAAAACAATAGTCCATACAATCCTAGTTATAGCTATGAGGTTAAAATCCTGGTCCAGAACATTATTAAAATAATTGCTACGGTGCACCATACAGTCTTTATCCCTCAATTGCCTAAAGATGGAAACATACGAGTATACTAAAAACTCGTAAGATATGAAACAAAATAAGGCATTGTCACTGAAACATCCCACCAAAGAAAATAAATTAAATAATATACAATGGTACAAAACACATCGAGAAAAAAAAATTAATATTGATGTTCAGCAAAGAGCATAGCAATCAATTTCCCAAAGCTAAATCTAAAGATACATTTGTCAATATTTCATAAACTATTTATTTAGTAAAAATATATTCAAAATAAAAGTTTTTTTAAATTTTAATAATACTGCAACTATTCATTGATAAATTTATTTCGTATCTCGAAGAGATGTGGAGATAAGATAATGGAAAAATGAAAGTTGCCATTTTGTTTGAAATGTCTTGAAATGCCTGGATACTAAATTTAATCAAAATCGTTTGAACAGATTTTGATGAAACGAACTTTGTTCTCTTTTGACTCTTAAGTAAACTACCCATTACTGTAGAATCTTAGGATTGGATGAATAATTCAAAAAAGCCCTCTGAGGGACATTATGAAAACCCTATGTGCCAGGTTTAACTCGATTGGTAAAATGCTTTCAGCTCTAATCACAGTAAAAGACGATAGTGAAAATAAGATAAATTTTTTAGTCGACATTCAAGAAAATATTAAGTTTGATTTTTTTTAGGATCACAATACTCCCTTTACCCGAGGGGCGTGAGAAAGTAAAAAAAAATCTTTTTTTTCAACTTGAAAATTGACACCGGAACTCGGGACCTTTGACTTAGTACGCCAATGTTCTACATACCTAGTTATCCAGGACTCGTCCTGCAGTCAGGGTATTCCTCACTCATATTTCAAGACAGATTCTGTGATGGACGTGAGAAAATCGTCAGCTACATAGATTAAGATCATGAGCCATCAGATGACGCAGCCCCCTTTGACTTGGTAGGGCTTATGCTACCAATAGTACAATGACAATTGCATCACAATAGATTAAATAGCTAAGCTATTATAGTTGTTAACACGGTACGACTCTTGGATAGCTCAGTAGTAAGAGCATACGCGTACTATCTTAAAGGTTCTGAGTTCAATCCCCGTGTCCAGGTGTAATTTTTCAATCTAAAAATTATGATATTTAGGTGTAAGTAAAATTGCACTTGGCAACTATAATAGCTTGGATACATGGCCCATCATGGTATGAACATTAGTACAGTTGTATAAGCCTATATTGTGTATATATATATTGTATATATACATATATATATTGTGTATATATATATATTGTATATATATATACATATATATATTGTATGTATATATATATTGTGTATGTGTATATATATATTGTGTATATATATATTGTATATATATATATTGTGTGTGTGTGTATATATATATATATTGTGTATATATATATTGTGTATGTGTATATATATATTGTGTGTGTGTGTGTGTATATATATATATATTGTGTGTGTATATATATATATTGTGTGTATATATATATATATATTGTGTGTATATATATATATATATAGGATGTTTGGAAATTCATAAGCTAAACTGCATATAAAATTTGTTTGAACCAAAAGTAATACAAACTCCCTATACCATTACATTAGGAAAACTTTGTTAATACCATTAAATTGTGTTTTAAGTTTTGGCGTACATCGCCTGGAGATCAAAGCTGTTCAAGCTTGCGTGTACAACAGATTGCATAGGAGCTAGGCGCGTGACACAGCACAACTCGGCTTCTTGGAGGACGGCAGCAGAACATACCCCAATTTAATACTGTAGTAAACAACACACCAGTCCATCTAGAAATGGGAATACGCTCTGATGGTCATCATTAACGGTCCTACATCACAGAGAGTGCTTGCCATTATTACATGTACAATACCGTGGGCCTAACTCCTAAGCAACTTGTTGTACACGCATGCTTGAACAGCTTTGATCTCCGCGTGCTATACGCTGAAGCTTTGACCCAATTTAATGGTATTAGAAAACTTCTCCAGATGTAGGTTTATGAGGATTTTGTACTACTTTCAGTTCAAACAAGATATATGTGCAGTTTGGGCTATGAGTTTCTGAGCACTCTGTATATAATGCGTTGAGCCTGGATTTTATAATTTTATGTGAAAATATTGTCGAATAAACCTTCTTTACATGTTAGTACATTTTTTTAAATAAATGTAATTTTATGAATGCAAATTTATGAATTGAGTTATAAGAAAAATGATTTTCCATTAATTAAAGAATTAAATTAAAAATCATTAAATAACTGATTATATAAATCATACAACCACCACACACTTTAAATGAAACTTCCACTGTTGCTGGCTCTTTGAAATAAAGTGAACGTCAGACCACCCCAGATTTTTAATGTCATTTTTCCAAGATTCTTATTTTTTGGTCCAAGGCTACGCATATATATGGTTGGTCTTTTTTTTTTAAAGACCATTCTACCCTCCGTAATATCGTGATATTTCAAATTACATTTTCTTGATTGATTTTGAATTCCGTTTTCTTCATTTGTTATTTGCCTTGCCACTTATAGCTGTTTGTATCTATACCAAAGAATAACTGTAAAATAAACTAATCAAATCCACAAATCATTATTTTTACAAATCGTCAAATTGTGTTAAAGAACTGACAAACTGCGTGAAGGATGGTCTGCTGAAGCCCCTTCGAAAAATGTCACACAAAGTTACTCTGTGGCAACTGAAATCCTCTCTGACGAGCAAACATACCTGACTTGGACTTGTCTTATTTCCATCCCTTAACTGGATATATTCCTTACTGCTACCCCTTCACTGGATACATTCCTTACTGTTGCCCCTTCACTGGATACATTCCTTACTGTTGCCCCTTCACTGGATACATTCCTTACTGCTACCCCTTCACTGGATACATTCCTTACTGCTGCCCCTTCACTGGATACATTCCTTACTGCTGCCCCTTCACTGGATACATTCCTTACTGCTGCCCCTTCACTGGATACATTCCTTACTGCTGCCCCTTCACTGGATACATTCCTTACTGCTGCCCCTTCACTGGATACATTCCTTACTGCTGCCCCTTCACTGGATACATTCCTTACTGCTGCCCCTTCACTGGATACATTCCTTACTGCTGCCCCTTCACTGGATACATTCCTTACTGCTGCCCCTTCACTGGATACATTCCTTACTGCTACCCCTTCACTGGATACATTCCTTACTGCTACCCCTTCACTGGATACATTACTTACTGCTACCCCTTCACTGGCTACATTCCTTACTGCTACCCCTTCACTGGCTACATTCCTTACTGCTGCCCCTTCACTGGATACATTCCTTGCTGCTGCCCCTTCACTGGATACATTCCTTGCTGCTGCCCCTTCACTGGATACATTCCTTGCTGCTCCTCTTGAATGTACCCATACACTGGAACACCTTTGATGTAATGTGAGGGAATGTTTGTTGAAGTTCCTCTTGAATTTACCTATACACTGGAACACCCTTGATCTCATGTGAGGGAATGTTTGTTGAAGCTCTTCTTGACTGTACCCATATACTGAAACACCCTTAATCTCATGTGAGGAAATGTTTGTTGAATCTCCTCTTGAATTTACCCAAACATTGGAACACCCTTGATCTCATATGAGGGAATGTTTGTTGAAGCTCCTCTTGAATGTATGCAGACACGCACTTTATCGTGTCTCAACATTGTTTGAGTACGTACCTCGTGTTATTGGTTTACTCCCTCGGCGTGACGCTAGGGGGGCTCACGACTTTAAATAGAGAGAGACAGAGAAATGTTCTTGACGAGCGTATTTATAAAAAGAATTGTCTCTGTCTATACTCCTTGTAGGAAAAAAGAGATACCTCTTAGGGCGACTTTCTCATTAACTGAACGTCCAGGTACTTTAAAAATTATGTTTTTATTTAACTTTTATTTGGGGTGTTTAGGGTGCCCTCCATGAATTAACTTATATGGGCACGTGTATTACAGTCTTGATTATAAAACTTACTAAAAACCTTGTTCTTTGCACTATAAGTTAGATTTTTCTGGTAGGGAAAACACATTTTTTTCATCATTTCTTCAAATGTAGATTGTATTGCTTAAGGGCTAAAGCATTTAAAAAAGGCATAACTTTGTTCAAATTTGAACTAGGAGGCCGGTTATTATAACTATGTAAATCTGGGTCAGCTACATCACCAGATCTTTTGTGTTAAGAAAGGTTGAATTAAGGGGAAGTGAAACCATTGTTGCGTGCAGGGAAAGTGGAAAACCATTTATAAATAACCCATCCTCAGTATACCCGACCGGGATTTGAACCCTGATCTCGTCATTGGAAGTCTAGTCTATTGAGAGAATGATGACCTTGAGCAGTGATCTCGAGAATGATTACCTAGAGCAGTAGTCTCAAGAATGATGACCTAGAGCAGTGGTCTTGAGAATGATGACCTAGAGCAGTGGTATCTAGAGTGATGACCTAGAGCAGTGGTATCTAGAATGATGACATAGAGCAGTGGTATCTAGAATGAAGACCTAGAGCAGTGGTCTCGAGAATGATGACCTAGAGCAATGGTCTCGATAATGATTACCCAGAGCAGTGGTCTCGAGAACGATGACCTAGAAGCAGTGGTCTCGAGAACGATGACCTAGAGCAGTGGTCTCGACAACGATGACCTAGAGCAATGGTCTCGATAATGATGACCTAGAACAATGGTCTCGATAATGATGACCTAGAACAATGGTCTCGATAATGATTACCCAGAGTAGTGGTCTCGAGAATGATGACCTAGAGCAATGGTCTCGAGAATGATTACCCAGAGCAATGGTCTCGAGAATGATTACCCAGAGTAGTGGTCTCGAGAATGATGACCTAGAGCAATGGTCTCGGGAATGATTACCCAGAGTAGTGGTCTCGAGAATGATTACCCAGAGTAGTGGTCTCGAGAATGATTACCCAGAGTAGTGGTCTCGAGAATGATTACCTAGAGCAATGGTCTCGAGAACTATGACCTAGAGCAGTGGTCTCGATAATGATTACCCAGAGCAGTGGTCTCGAGAATGATGACCTAGAGCAATGGTCTCGATAATGATTACCCAGAGCAGTGGTCTCGAGAATGATGACCTAGAGCAGTGGTCTCGAGAATGATGACCTAGAGCAGTGGTCTCGAGAATGATGACCTAGAGCAGTGGTCTCGAGAATGATGACCTAGAGCAGTGGTCTCGAGAATGATTACCTAGAGCAGTTGTGACAAATTCCAACTAGTTGACGGACTAGATTCACAAACTCTGGGCGTGTTGTGAGCCACAACTTATAAAAACAAGTTTCATATGTTATACCTTTGTTTTATCAGTATGTTTTTGATTCATTATTATGTTTACTACTCATCCGGGCTATGCACAGTTTCATCTTTCCTGTGGGTAGGGATGAATAAGATATAATATAAAATAAATGTATCCACATTTGAGTTATTAGGATGTAAAAAAACATGTACTCAAAACATTCTCTGTACATTCTGCTGGAATTCGAACCCTGACCTACCTGACTAAGCCAAACTGAACAGTAATAACCCGAGTTAAATCTGTGTATCCACCAATGTAACCTTATAATAGCTATTTGATGGTGTGTATTTAAAATCATAAATGGATATTTAAAACCTATATTCTCCTAGATGTTTATATGGGTTGGTGAATACTCGAAGTAGAATTTATTAAGTTATATAAATAAAAATTCCCACATTCAAATATTTAAAGCAATAAAAAAATAGCATGGTTGGAAATTGTTAAAACTATGTATATGCTAGAGTATAACTATTATTTTATGTGTGATCTGCGGGCTGTATAGTAATGGTAATATACAAGTATTGCAGACAAGTGGGCTTGTCAGACATGTCTCGCGGGCCGTGAGTTTATGAACCCTTATTTATACCATGCGGCCACCAAGGTGGGTAACAAAATATAAATTCAAACATAATCCACACATAAAAATACAATTAATAGATTTAGTTAGAATTAAGATAGATTTAAAGTGCTAGCTTGTTAAACAACAAAATGTTTACAGTATAAAATGAAACAATTTCAACACTTGGAGTTCAATGTTCCTAAAATATCCCCCTAAATAAAACTAATTAAATTAATTCAGTTTTAAATACTATTACATAATCTTACGTCTTTAAAACAAGTCCAGCTTATTGAAAAAATTATTTTCGTTGGAGAACTAATTCTCTTCCTTTGGCAACATTGTTCAAGCGTTAAACTTCAAGGAATTAATACTTCATAGCACCTCGAGTCACGTGCTTTTATTTATAGTAATGCAATAATATTAACGACTTAAATTTTTCTAAATCCTACTATTCTCATCCTTAGCTCATTAGTGTTGTTGTTCGGACAGCCCAGCTGGTTAGTAAGAAGTGGAGCACGTACACTATTTAAACTAAGGAGACGTCCTTAAATTACGTAAGAACTGTTTTTTCTTGATTTTTAAACCTCCTTTCCACCACATTAGACATGATAAGATTTTCCGTCCCCTCACCCTCTCCTATAATGTTAAGTAGTTTCTTACGATTTGGTAAACTATATTATTTAAATCGTTTGATTGGTAATAAATCGAGAAATATGAAGGTTTAGAATACTATAATTGCAGTAAGTACAATAAATGAAATATACGTGAAAATTTATAGATAATAATAATTTTTTTCTGACAAATTTCTTTAAAATTTGTCTCACCTCAAACATCAGTATAAACCATCATGTGAAATGGATTATGACCTCCATCCTCCTTGTAAGAAAATAAAAGAATATAAGAAAATACTGAACCCCCATATTCTCCCCAAAATCCCTAACTTAATTCAAGGATGACCCCTGGAGGGTAAAGTGTTGAGGAAGTAAGTTTTAGATCAAATGCACTTGCACTAATATAGGGGAGGGGAGGAGGAATCTTTAGCGAAACTTTATTTGTGAAAAATTCCCTTGCAGTGTCCCCATCACGATATTGAATACTTGACCTTACCCGTCATCGGCAAGCCATTACATTCGGGGCCTAACGTCTCAGACCATGCGATCACCAGGGTGGACAATGGTACGATAGCAAATGGTGATACACGTGTGAATAAGAGTTTACAATACTGACTCAAAATGGACCATTATTTTTACATTCAAAGCCGTATTAAGTAATTTAGAGACCGTAGACCCTTACATATTTTAGGCGCCAATATTTTTTTGCCCAAATATTTTTTGCAACATTTTTGCATTGATTATAGGATTTTAAACTAGTTATACTGGCTTTAAGTTTGGATGGAGTAGAGCTTAAAAAAGTGCAGAACGTAAAATATTTTGAAGGGTAATTGAGGAGAAAGGTGGAAGTATAGAGACTCTATTGAGGCGAGGACAGCAGGGAGAGTTGTTATTTAGGTGTGTAAGAGACTTGCTATGGAGGAGGGAAGTCCTCTTACGGAAGGAAGTGTAAGGAAGTGTTGTATAGGGTGTACTTTTTACCCGCGGTCACATATAAAAGAAAATATGGACTTTTAATGTAAGAGAAAATAGAAAAGTGGAGGACGTGGAAATGAAATTTGTGAGGAGCATGTTAGCTGTAACGAGGAGAAACAGGATTAGGAATGAAGTTATCCGGGGAAAAGTAGCAGTTCAGGGAGTACATGAGATAATAGAGGAAGCAAGACTGAGATGTTATGGCCATGTAATGAGGATGGAAAAAGAGAGGATGCCAAAAAAAGTGTTGGAAATTAAGTATGTAGAAAAAAGACATGGGAGGAGTAGATAACAGAAAGTATTCAAGTGAGAGTAGAATAATGGAATAAATCAAATAGGAAGAGTGGTGTAGGAATAGAGGAATATGGAAGCATTTTACCAAACTGATCCGGGTATGTGCTGGAAACAGTTGATGATGATGATATTTGTCCTATATGGAGTGGATTATTGTATATATGAAAAATTTACTTGAAATAATAAAATAATCAATAAAGAAAAAAGGTCAATTGATTTTATAAATCAATCAAAAGGGTTTTTTCAATGTCCTATTTTTTATTATTTTTTCTCTTTGTAAATACCGTGAAGTCTCAACCTTTGTTCTGACAAGATAATGGTATTTTAATCATTCAGTATTCTCAAGCTTGGTTTTCTACTATTCCTTAATGATCTTCTTGATCGTTCATCGGATGAGTCATCGAAGATTGGTGTTTAAGCTTTTCTTGCTTTGAAAATTTGATCGTTGTTGGTAACGAATCTAAATGAATTTCATATTGAGCTGTTTACGTTTCAGATCCTTCCTTGCCTATGGAGATATTTTTATAACTTTCTCATATATATATATTTATTTGATAGCAACTTTATCGTGTAATTCTGTCTCTTGTAAAATATATACTAATCATATGTTTAAGTTTTTATTTTGTAACGTTAAATTGTATTAAATAATGAAGCACAGTTTTGAAAGTAGTGCAAATAAAGAAAATATAAATGGTACGACACAATGGTACATACTTTCTCATATTATAAGAACCAAATCTTCTAAAATCAGCTATTAGTAGACTACCAGTAATTTATTTTTCTCAGAAAAACATATTGTTTTGTATAACATGAAAAAAATCTTCATATATAACCTTTGAACAAATTTGTTGGAGTTATTTATACAGAATTCAAATATTCAAATATAATTATTACGTAAATATCTCTTTAATTAATTTTTCTGTAAAAGTAAATGTATTTTTTATAGTGTTACTAAGCACTTGAAACTCTCCACATCTTATTAAAATCATTAAAATTCAATCGTAAGATAAATGCCCTTAATTTTAGAGCTAGAATCAAAATCAGGATTTGGTATCGAACGGCTTAAACGAAATCCATCCAACCGTTTCGATCATGCAGACAGACAAACATATTTTTAAGAATCACTATTTAAAGTTTTGTGGCATATTAAACGTCAAAACCCATTTTAATATTGAGGTCAAGATGTTTCGCGATTGCAATAATATATATATATATATATATATATATAT